>CANXYC010948242.1:0-11920 GCA_948193065.1 Aleurites moluccanus
ACAATTATGGATTGTGGTGAGGATGGAACGGTTCGTTATCCTTATCAAATTTGGGATCTTCGTCCTGTTATGGTTAAAGAATTTGTTGAGCCACAAAAGGTTAATAATCAAAACTTAAATTTTTTATTTTACCATATATAAAGAAAACAAGATTATTACCCAAGCTGTGAGAATTGAAAATTTCAAAGCTAGCCTGGAGAAGACAATCTATGTAAGTAATTATGTCCTTCTCGGAGATGGTAAAGTATTTGTTATAATCTGGTCCCAATATACTCCCATTAGAAGAGTATTGTCCATGATCAAGGGATGAGAAGAAGCACAAAAATTGTTTATGAGACTAGTGGATTTAGATTCAAGTCTGGATTTCCAACCTGAAACCATGAAGGTCTGGAAGAAGGTTACTCAGTTCAGAAAGCAACGTGTTGCAGAAGAAATGGCTATGAGTTATGCAGAACTAAGAGAAAGCATGGATGCCCCAGTCAGTAACTCACAGATGGAGTGACAAAAAACGTCATCCATGACGTCAGCCTCAGTGTGATAATTGAGGAATTGCTTTTCAGAAGTATATGCAAATATTAAAGTAATGTCTGCCAAAGTATCTTTAAATTTTGTGGTCCCAATGAAAAGAACTTATCCCCAGATAAAGACTGACTTCTTAGCTGTAAAAATAAATCAGTATTTGGCTTTATTCAATTATTGTAAAAGATACAGCTGGAAAACTGTACTAGAGGCACCAGCTGTCCATTTTGTTTTGAAATGTTGAAGAGCTGACATACTATTCCAGCTACCCATCTTAATTATTGTACTAGTTTTCTTTTGAGCTGGCAAATAGTAATATAGACACCAGCTTAGTTTATAAAAAGTCTATATATACCTCTTCATCTTATCGAAGAAGGGGAGGAAAATAAAATACATAGTTTCTTTAAGAATAATCTTTGTCAAGTCTTTATCTGTATGATTATTTTGCTTCTATATACCTTTCATTTTTCAAAACGGTCTGATATCCAGGAGTGTTGCAGTAAGACCTTAACAAGAAAGGGCAATAAGTCATATCCTCCATATCTCTCTGAAGATATTGCTTGTGACGAGTTTGGAAGGAAGGCTAAAGCTGTTGCAGAAGCTTAGTGGACCCGGTCTACAAAGGTATATATTATAAATGTTTTAATTGTATAATTAAACGTTTATGTCTTCCAGCCGATATGCTAATAATAAAATTAAAACATTTATAATATATACCTTTGTATATATTTAGAACATAAAATTATATAATGAATTGCTATGAACTAAATAAATTGACTAGGAAAATATATAATAAATTGAATATAAATTAAATGAATTGAATAAAAAAATATGTGATGAATTGAATATGAGTTAAATGAATTAAATGTGATTAATTAAATATTAATTAATTGAAATGAAATAAAAAAAAATATGATCAATTAAATATAAATTAAATGAATTAAACAAAAAAATATGTGATCGATTGAAAATGAATTGAATAAAAAAATATATGATAAATTGAATTTGAATTAAATGAAATGAATAAAAAAAATAAGCATTATTATTTAAATATAAAATAATTTTTAGAATCATATTTTAATAAAATATCATAATAAATATATATAATGTTGTTAAATTATTAATTTATAATATAAATGAGACTATATAATTATGTAAAATTTTTTAGAAAAGTATTTTATTATTAATTTAACTTACTAATATTAATTGAGACTATAAAAAATTGTTGTATAATAAAATTATTAATTTATTAAGTATTAATTTATAAAAATTATAATGCAGTGAGTTTGAATATAAATAAAAATGTTAGAAAAAAAACTTATCAGTCAATTTATCTTAAATTTTACATGTTTTTACTATTGTATCATATATATATTTTTTAATTTTATTGTAATTTAAGAATTTATTTGTAATTATACCTTAAATTAAAATTGAAAGAATTTTTTATTTTATTTTATCATTAACTAAATTACTAGAAAGTCAATTGAACCATAAACTTATTATACCACATTGTGAATTTAATTTCTAAATGTTGATTAAAATTAAAAAGTTGAATTTTATAAGTTTATTAATTAAATTTATAAATTAAAAAATCTATTTAATTTATATTAAAATTTAAAAATTAATTTAATAATATGATATAATAAATTAAAAGTTAATTTGATATTTCCTATGGAAATATTATTATTATTATTACAAATCACGTGGAAAGCATTTAAATGCAACTTTCATGCCATCCGGCAGACTCACAGCACTCAAAAATAACAAATAATTTTTTTTCCTACCAAAGTAAAATTAAAAAAAAAAAAAAGAAGAAATTTCTTTTTGATATCTGTCTCCCTAACATTGGTGTTTGATTGAGAGAAAATGTACAAAACAAAGCTTCAGGAGCTTTGCCAGAAGAGGAAATGGGGTTTGCCGAAGTATTTTGTTATGAAAGATGGACCGGACCACAATCCTTGCTTCAAATCCTCTGTTTTCGTTAATGCCCAATCTTTTGATTCTCCATTTCCTTGCAAATCTTCCAAGCAAGGCTAAACTCGCCTTCCTCCACTTTACTTCTTCTCCTGGACCCCCAAGTAATTCTTTCATTATTATTATTATTTTTACAAAAGAATTGCATGGCAGTTGGAAATTGTTTGGTTTAAATTTAATAAAATTCATTTTCAAATCCACATTTATTCATTTTTTGGTATTCTCTCCGTCTAAAAAAAAATAGTTTTATTCCTTTTTATTTATTTTATTTATTTAGACGTTAATATTCTCTTCATTAATTCACATCAATATCATTATATATATAATTATATTTTATATTAAAATTATAAATTTAGATTAAAAATAAGAGTATTTTAATTAATATAAATATTGAATAAAAAAATATTAAAAAATGTATAATATAATTATTGTATCTATAATTCATAGTTGAAATGGCAAAACATTTAAATTATGACATATGAAAAAATTATTAATTTAACACATATTTATAATTAATGGAGATTAAAATCATTAATGATTAATTTCTTTTTTAGGAAGGGTATTTTAGAAAAAAATAATAAGATTAATGTAATAAATTAAAAATAATTAAATTTTTTAATTTACGCGAAAAATAATATATAATTATTTTTTGGTATAATTAAATTTAAAATGTAAAATTTCTTTTTCAAATGATTTAGGTAATATTTAGTTCTATAAAATATATTGTTAAGATGGATTATGATGAATAAAAAAGTAAACAGATTCTCATTCCCATGAATTTATGTTAGTAGGTATTTCTATACAGAAACAAAATTTTCTTATTTGATGTTCAGATTCCTCAATCTCTAGTGAACTAACTATTCAAGAAGCTTGCAAAGGCCCTGATACTCAATCCCATGATTTCAGTGTCAAAGATGGTGAGGAATTTTATGATTTTACTCTTCTTTTTAATTTTTTATGCTGCAATATTTTTACATCTTTCTTCTTGCTTTTCTTCTCATTTTGATGAGTGTATATATATATATATATACTTGCATGAAAAAAATCTAAGTTGGAAAATTCTGCTTGATGCTTCTTTGATTTTTTTACTCTGTTATTTCTAACATTTCTTCCTAATGGAAGAACAGAAAAAAGATTCTGGTAGTATTATATGGAAACTGCATATTCTATGCGTAAATTCTTCTTCTTATTACCTAGTGCATCTCTGTATTATTATTTTAGATGGGTAAATTACTTATAGATTTACCATAATTAGCACTTTAGTCCTTTTTTTTAATTTTACCATTTTTAGTCCTTGAATTTTATTAATGACCCAACAATATGATTCTTATTTATAAAAATATATTTTTTTATTACTTTTTAATTCTTAACATTTTAACTTATAGAACTCTTTGATTTCAAATTTTTTTTACAATATACGTATATCTTAATTCTTAAATTATTTTATTATAAAACACTATAATTTCTTAAAGTTTTATACTTTTCATTGAAATTAATTTGGAAATTAAAATAGCAGGGACTAAAGTGTTTTGTATAGTAATTTTCCCTTTTTAGATATTATCTTGCCTTGCCATCTCAAGCTAGTATGTCTCAAACTTGTACTCATCTTTCTAGAAGTGAAATGTGAATACAAGAGCCAGCTGCAGAACTACGCACAATGGAGAAATTTTGATTTACCTTTGTACTCCAGCACAACTGAGGGTCCAATTCATGCTCTTCGCTTCAAGGCTACAGTTACAGTTGATTCGCATACTTTTGAGGGCCCATATGGACAATTTTTCTCAACTTTGAAAGAAGCTGAGAATGCTGCTGCTAAGGCTGCCTTAATGTCAATGGTGGCAGATGACTCTCAAGAGGCTAGTTTTGCAAAATAAGCTGATCCCTGCAATTCTTGTTTATAGTAGTTGCCCATTTGCAATTAATTAGTTCAGTACTATTTCTTATTTTCAGGGTGAGTCTGGCTTTTACAAGAATCTTCTGCAGGAGTTGACTCAAAAAGAAGGTCTCTCCATACCATTGTATAAAACTATAAACACTGGTGCATCTCACATTCCAACATTCTTTTCCTTTGTGGAAGTAGAAGGAAAGAAGTTTTATGGTAAGGCGGGAAAATCCAAAAAAGTAGCAGAAGTAAATGCTGCAAAGGTTGCTTATACATTTCTGAAAGAGAGTAAGTCATTTCATCATTTTTAAAGGGGATTTCTATTTTTCATTGATATAGCATGTTACATGTGAAAAAATCTTGTGCATTCCCTCTTTTCTTGAAATCAAAATGAAATTCATTTGAATTGAATTCTTGTAAAATTTGAGTTTCAAAATGTCGAATAATTGAATACAATTGCTTTCTGAGACTGTTCCTCATGTTTCAGAGTATTTGATGTGAATATATATTGATTAGTGTTTCTAATCCATGTAAGGATGTTGCGGAGCAGAAATCAATGTTTAAAATGTATTTCTTTATGGCTCAAATACTCTGGATAATAAAAATTGAAGTTGTTCTTCTGAAAGGTTTTATTTTCTTTTATTAGTTGCAATAAGTAGAAGCGCAGAGCTTCCTTCCCCTATGTTGCTAACCAAGGAATGTCTCAAGTCTGTTCCTGGCTTAGACTTGACCACAGTTGTTGATATGCAACATATCATCCAACAGGATGATTACTTCTTGTCATCTCCATTCATAATAAATGAGGAAATTTCTGCAGAAAATAAAGGTAATATCTTATCTAATATATCACATGTTTTAGCATAATTTATGTATCAGTAAACACTAGTATGTTTGATAAATTATAATGGAATTGAATGTAATGTGTAATCAAATGCATTTTCCACAAATGCATTTGATTACATTATAATTTACTAAAATTTACTCTTATAAGTTGCTAGCCTGGAATCATATTAGGTGATCATTTCTGATTCATGCTTCTCCCAGATAAAATTCAAGAAGTAAAACTGGCTGAAGCAATTCCAGGCAATCTCAAAATTGGCTCTGAAGATCCTGTCTTATCAGATTCGGTATCATCATCTTGCTCTGAACCTGTTCCTATCCTATTCAAAGAAGGTTCATTGTCTTCCCTTGCTGTGACACAGAATGACCTTAGTGCTGTCTCAATTTCAAACTCAAAAATGAAGAATGCTACAGCTCCCAGGAGTTACCTGCTTTGTGAAAGGGTTAGGGTGTATTCATGTTATCCAAACATTGTTTTTCCAAAGGGCATCACGGTGCTTCCGATCAGTGATAACAAATGGGTAGCTGTGAGCTTGGAGTTCCCAAATGAACAAGGTTATTAATTCCGTAAAATTGAATAGCAAGTACTCTTTTCATCTGATTTAATACATTGTTCTTACATGTGTTAAAAGGATAAAGAATCTACCATTTTTATTTCAAGTGATTAGGACTCTGACAAAATAATATTTAAATGCTTTGGTGGTTTATGAATTAAACTTAGAAGCTATTGGCTTATTTCCTATTTGAACACTTTCACCAATGCAAATGCTATTAATTGTGCCAAAATAAATATCTTGTAGCAGAGAAAAGTAGCAAAATGTCTGTTCCTTTGGGATTTTAGATTGGAGGAAGACA
Source organism: Aleurites moluccanus (assembly GCA_948193065.1). NCBI lineage: Eukaryota > Viridiplantae > Streptophyta > Magnoliopsida > Malpighiales > Euphorbiaceae > Aleurites > Aleurites moluccanus. Next base: position 6,071 of record CANXYC010948242.1, read on the forward strand.
TATCTGGAAGATAATTAATTTGGGATTTTATTTTTGTTTGGGAAATGATGAGTTGGCTATATATAGAATTTATAAAATTCTTGATTCAAATTCAACTAGGAGTAAATGATTTATTTTTTCCATTTAAAAATGAGATAGAATCAAAGTTGGAGAAGATCCTTGAGAGACTTGAAGATTTAGCAAGCCAACAGAATTCCCTTGGTTTGATTATGAGAGAGGGTGTTGGAAAAAAACCATCATCACAGAAAATTCTAACAACTTCTCTTGTGAATGAATCTGAAGTTTATGGCAGGGATGTTGATAAAGAGAACATAATAAAGTTGCTAGTAGATGATGGAAACGGTAATGAGCCAGGGCTAGGTGTTATTCCCATAGTGGGTATGGATGGAATTGGTAAAATCAGCCTTGCTCAGCTAGTCCATAATGACAATAGAGTGCAAGGGTGGTTTGATCCAAAAGGATGGGTTTGTGTTTCAGAAGAACTTGATGCTTTCAATATAACATAAGATATTCTGAAATCAGTTGGTGAAGAGACTTGTTTTGATGCCAAAACATCAGCTTCAGTTTGCAGTTAAAGACTGATTGATGGACAAAAGGTTTTTACTGAGATCGGGATATTTTACTGAGACCTCTGAAGTAAGGTCAAAGGGAAGTAAGATCATTGTTTAATAAGGGATATAATATATTTCGAGTATAAATTGCTGTAGTATTCAGATTATTTGTACATTTTTACAAGATTAAATACTTAATATGGTTCTAGTTTGTATTTATGAGTTTTGATAGGATATTTGAAAAATGAAACTTAAAAGACAAGTGATTTTAGAATTTGGGAACATGATTAAGAGACTTCGCCACCAAATTAAGTTCAAAGTAATAGAAAGCCATGCAAGAAGAAGTCTGATTCAAAATGGACGGAGGAGTAGCACTGAAAAGGGAAAAAAATCCAAGGTTTCTACACTACACGACTGTGCAGAATTGTTGCACGGGCCATGCAGATTATTTCTCTTCTGGACAAGCGAGCAAAAATGGGACTTTTAAACTTGCACGACCATGCAAGATAAGCTGCATGGCCGTGCATAATATTTCATCTCTGTACCGTTAAAGTTATCAAGCTGCATAGCCGTGCAAGGTAGTATGCATGGCTGTGCCACCTCTAGAAAGATCTGATGCACGATTTTGGGCGTTTTAAAGGCAAAACTTCCATATTTTGAAGATTTGAAGATCCATCTCAAATTAAGAGTAATATAGACTCCTTAATTGACTCCTAAATAGACTCCAAAACCTTTCAAAACTCTAAATCAAAACTCTATATAAATGATTTATCTTGTATTATGAAGATCATCAAGGATTCTACTCAAGTTCTAATTCAAGTTCAAGCTGTATTTTGGGTTTTTCAAGTGTTTTGGGAGGAAGAGCTCAAGTCATTATTAGTTTCTTTCTTAAACTCTTCCAAATCTTCTACTTTGAATTTCAATAAAGTTTGTGATGGTTTTTCAATTGATTTAATTTAATTTAATTATTATTGCTTTAATTATCATGAGTAGCTAAATTTCTCTATCTAGGGTTTAGATGTAGTTTATTGGAAATTCTATGATGACTTATGTTTGATTAATTATGAGAATTTATTGGAATTAATTTATTAATTTAGGGATTATATGTAGTGTGATTATTTGGCCATTAATTACATTAAATCATGATATTATGTGAAGCAACGATTGTTGGAGCATGATATTAGATCATTGAATTAATAAACTTAAGGAATGAGTTGCCTAGAGATAGGAACACTCTTTTGTGGTTAATTAAAAAGGAACCAAAAAACTTAATGAGTTTGTCCTAATATCTTAATATCACGATAGACTTAAAGTTGACATGAATATTTGTAATTTGCCTTGAGAGAGGACTTTACATAGTTAGGAGAACTTTGATCATTAATCCCAATAAGTAACCCAATTGAGGAAAACATAGTGAGTCATAGGTACCTAATAGACAAAATCTAAATCTTAGACCTTTATTATATCATAGTTTGTTTAAATTTAGATCCTTTAGACTCTAATAATCCATTTTCGGATATCTAAATTATAAAAGAAGTTAAGGAAATTGGTTCTTAACTAAATTTCTTCCTCGAGAGTTCGTCACTCTTATTCACACACTAAACTTGATTGGACGACCTGTGCACTTGAAGTTTTTGCCTAATAAGTTTTTAGCGCTGTTGCCCGGAAAAGAACACTGTTAAAATCAATTAAATTAACCAATTTTATTACTTTAGACTCTTTTATTTAATTTTTTTTTTCATCATTTGTTTTGACCAGTGTTGGACTACTCGCAAGTGCACGAATCGTTCAAGCAAGCAATAGAGTAAGTAGAATATCGTTCCCATGAGGAGGCGATATCAAGTACCAAAATTTAATTTTTTTTTTATTATTTAAACAAAATTTAAATTTGATTTTGGAATTAAAATTAAAACAATATTTAAAAATTAAAATTAATGAACATAAAATTTCAAAGACTACAAAGATCAGAACAAACATAGAATTTAGATTTCGTCAATTGAATTTTTATGGTTTCTAACTCATGATTGATTATCCAATTTGTATGGTTAATGAATTAATTGTTCTAATATTTTTGTAATTCTCTTTCAAGTAATTACAAAACACCTATATTAATTTCACATCTACTCTCGTAATCATTACGTTAATGTAAGTCCATTAAGTTATTTAATAATTTTTAACCCCCTAAAATGTGTACCAATCTCTTAGCAACTCGATCACTTAGGTTATTGATTTAATGAACTAATACCACATTTCATCTCTCAATCCATCATATGTTATTTTAGATAATGTCTAATAGTGGCCAATTATCAAATATTTATAAACCTAGATCAATAAACTATCTATATTCAATTAATCACACAATAATCAATCAATCATTATCTAAACCATAAAATAATTCAATTGACTACATCAAAATTCGAGAATAAATAATTTAGCCAAGCATAGTTGAAATACAAATTAAAAACTTTATTAAATTAATAGAATAGTTCAATATTGCTAAACAATTAAATTAAATAAAGACAAAAGGAATTAAGAATGAAAATCTTCTCTGTTCGTCAAGATTTGATTTCGATTGCTAGCCCTTCAATTTGAAGTTCTTCTTTACTTTTCTTGAAGAATTTCCTCTCTAAACTCTCTAGAAAATTTTTTACTCTTCAACTCTCTTAAAAAATGAAGTTTTGAAAGTTAAATACCTAATTTTTGCGTAATTCTTCTAGAAACGGGGTCACTTGCACTCCAATACCGTGTACCGGTTTTGGAGTCTGTGTCTTCGAAAAATTATTTGGGCAAAAATCTGGTTGATTAGCCAAAAATCAGGTCGCTCATCTCCAAAAACCGAGTATGATTTTTGATAGCAAATTCCATTCAAATTTATTTGATTTTTGAATAAAAATTCTTCATATCTTCAATTTAACTTCAAATTTCAAAACTAAACAAAATCGACTCAAATCTTTACAAAATCCATCAAAATAAAATAAAATCCTAACAAAATATAACTAAATTATCATAAAAATTATACTAAAATAAACACTCAATAAATAGTCCCACACTTAAATATTTGTTTGTCTTCTAAGTAAAATAAGAACTATACACACTAAGGATATTTAATATTCTCATGCTTATGTTGGACAATTTTTTCAAAACCTCAAGAAATAATGTATTAAAGAATTTCAAATCAAACACCTATCTTAAATTCAAAATAAATCTCATCTTAATCATGCCTTAAATAATCATGCATTAAACAAATTACAAAGAAATTGTTTTATTTCAGATAGACATATAAACACTAAATATCTTTAAATATCTCTTATCAAAAGATGTCAAATGGAATTACAAATCTCATAGTCATATTAATGTAAAGAATCTTTACTAATGGAATTCACAAATCAAAAGAGATCAATGACTTTACTAAGCTTATAATGGGGTCAATAAAGATAAATTAACTATTCAAAGAAAAAGTTAAATGAACAAAAATGAGATAATCATGTCAAGTAAAATAAAATTAAAAACTTTTTGATCCATCAATTTAAATAAAGGAAATTTTTAAAGGTATGAGCACTTCACTTTAAGCACCATTCTTCTTCAGATTTTTCTTCTTTTAAGCTTTTCATTCACTTTGGATTTTTCTTCTTTTAAGCTCTTCATTCACTATAACAACATTCCAAGGATAAACAAGATTTAATAATGGATTTTTTTTTCTTCTTTCTTTTTTTACTCTATTTTTTTTTCTTCTTGCTTCCCCACACTTATTTTTTAACATAGTGGTGCTTTTGATTTAATACAAATAACATTTTTCTTTATAAGCTTCTTTTTTAGTGATAACTTCAAAATTCCATTTTTCTTACTCAAATAAGCTTTTAACAAAAAAAAATTAAACTTAACATTATTATCTCACAAAAGGGTAAAGGTTAATGAGGTTATTAATAGAAAGAAAAGAAAGTTAAAAATTAATAGAAGGCTCAAAGGGTTAAACTAGGGATAAAAATTAAAATAAGGGTGGATATAAATAATAGGCTAAATGTAATACCTATTATTATTATTATTATTATTATTATTATATATATATATATATATATATTATTGTATATTGTTGAATTGATTGTGGATAAATTAATGTTTTGAGAAATTCAGAATCTGTATTTAGGAAGGATTTTGTGAGGCAGATTTCATGACTTTAAAGGAATAATTTAAAAAAGTGTAAAACATAAAAGTTGTAGATTTATATCTTATCTTTAGGTCTGTAAAAGAATTTTGTGAAATTTTATGTGTGTGAGGAGATATGACTCCTCGACCAAAACCTGTATGGTTCATAATTTTCTACAGGAAATCTGAGAATGTTTATTTTCTGGGAATGTTTGAGGCTGAATGAGCCAAAAGTGTAAACATGAGAAATGTTTCTTTATGTGTTATATTATTAACTGTAAAATTTCAGGGGAATCAGATAAGTATGGCTCAGTTGAGATTGAAATTAATCAGACCTATTCGGATGATGTTGGGTAGTAAAGTCAGGGTAAATTTTAGAAATTCACCATAATTTGTGTAGATCTCCTTTTGATTTAAAATTTGGATATGTTGGAATCGTAAGTATCTAATTTAAGTAACAAAAAGAATCAGGGAATTTGGATATCTGTAGCTCATTTTTGAGCTAGTTTAGTATGAGTTGACGAGGAGGGGGTTCCAACTTGGCAGAATCTACTATTTATGCTAAGTGGCATTGCAAGCCAGCAAATGCGAGGTGGCATTTGCTAGTCGACAATGCTAGCTGGCAATTGGAAAAGCGGGAAATTGGCGAAGTGGGATTGCCGAGGTGAAAATTGGCAAAGAGGGAAATTGGCGAAGTGGGATTGTCGAGGTGGCAATTGGCGAAGTAGGATTGCTGAGGTGACAATTGGCGAAGAGGGGAATTGACGAAGTGGGATTGCCGAGGTGGCAATTGGAGAAGAGGAGAATTGGAAAAGTAGGATTGCCGAGGTGGCAATTGGCGAAGAGTCATTACCGAGGTGCATATGCGAGGTGAAAATAGGCGAGGAGAGATTGGCGAAGAGAAATTGCCGAGATAGCATATGTGAGGTGGAAATAGGGGAGGAGAGTTTGGTGAGGTGGCATATGCGAAGTGGCTTTGGTGAGGTGGCTTTGGAGAAGTGGCATTGCCGGAGCAGATTGGCGAGGCGAGTTGGCGAAGCGGAATTGAGAAGCAGTAGCCTATTTAACCAGTTATCCAGTAGCCATTTTCACAATGATTTCTCTTTTCTTTTTCTACGTTCTTCTTCATTTCTTCTTCTATCTTTCTCAAATCAGT
>CANXYC010948402.1:0-26639 GCA_948193065.1 Aleurites moluccanus
CATTCCTGCAGGAATTCTCATCCAGACCAGCCTTGCTCAAATAGACACAACTTATCACATACTCAGAATCTTATCAAACCATTTTACAGAATTATAGCTAAAACATAAATTAACAACTTTCATATTTTATACTTTACCCAATTGTGTCTTTAAGAGCAAGTAATGGCCAATACTGAATCCTGCTGCAGTTCAAAACAAAGTTTCTGAAATTTTCAAACTTCTCATTTAAAATTTAAAATTCTCCAAACAAATAAAATTGACAAATTACACTTCAAAATAGCGGATATTACAATATATCACTATGTGAACTACATAAAATAAAAGTTAATACCATTATGACATGCTCCATAATGTCATTATAAATGATGATATAATAATAAATATACAAGTTTAATTTAATATATTTAGTACTTAATGAACATTGTCATTAATTCAAATGTTAAATACATTACATATATCTGATTTTAATTTTGAAACAAAATGATAGACATTTTGTTTCAATATTGAATCAACATCAACAAAAATAAATTTCTAGCTTATAACTGTCAAATGCTTTGCATAATTTACAACTATAAGCCAAATTATTTAATATTTTTGAAACTGCTCATAGGATATGCAAAAAAAAAAAAGAGTCAATATCATTAAATGCAGCTTAGCAATTGCCTAACAAAAAAAAAAAAATTTTGGATCACCATTCACTTATTGCCCCTCATTCTTGACTTAAGAGATTTGTAATGAGCTTGTCTATATCTTGTCCAACCAATAGGTATAGAATTTCTATTGCATTGACTTTTTTGGATTAATATGATATTTCTCTTGCCATTCTATTGGTCCAATTATTGTTTTGATTGTGAACCAGGATCCAAATTACCTTGCACATTAGTGACATCACTTTGATTAGGCTGAGGATAATCAAATGTAAATAACATAAGGGCATTAGTATTTCTACATACAATAATATTTGATATAGTCAAGATGTTTAAAAAATTAATTACGATAGTTTTCATGTTAGCGGCAACATTAGTTGCAGGAATTGATGAGCTATCAATTATTCCACCATAAGGTCCAGCTTGTGGTCCAACTTGCAAACAAAAGGATTATTTAAATTGGTTAGTGTTGCAATGTCAATATAAAAATTAAAAAAAATAATATTAAAATACAATATTATGTCAGCTTAAAAAATACCTCACTAGGAATGCCATTCTTTTCTCTATGACTTTTTTATTGTGCCCAACTTGGCCACAATAAGAACACCTCTCACTTGTTAAATGTTTCCTATTTAACTTGTTTTTTATTTTTTTCTAACTGCTTGTACCTCCTTTCTCCTTTTAGTTAGATTCCTCCCTCTTTTCTTTAAAATAACTGGTGGAGTGATTTTCCATCCACTATTAATCTTAGGCCATATACTTGGCCCATTAGTAGGTTCTATGGAAAGACTATACGCCTTCAAACTAAGTTTTACACGATAAAATGGATCCACATAAACTTTTTCATTCCTTAATCTGTGCAAACAAGCAAGCAATTTCATGTATACATGGAATACCAATCAAGTCTCATCTTCTACACGTGCAGGTATGTTTTTCTAAATCAACCTCAAATTATTGTCCTTTGTCAAACACTTGCATTTTCTTTGATCCAACAAATGTAGGAAATAATCCCCACAAAGCTCTTTCACTTTGTCTATTTTTTTTGAATTTTTGGACAGAATAACTTATTTCCTGCTTTTTCCTTTTGCATTTTTGTCTTCTTTTTGGCAATCCTTCTCATCAATTAGTTTCTAATAATTTCTATCATTGTCAATATAGGCCTTGTTATAGCTTCCACAATGTATTGTAATACCCGATACTTGGATTGTATGGTTGAAAATGTGTGCATTAGATTTATTTGTATTTTGTTTGATGTATGTTAGATGATTTCATGTGTGTATATGCATGATAGATGCTCTAAGAGTATATGTTGAGTATATATTACTCTTAGAATGGATTTATGATGATATATGATGAATTATGCTTGAGTTTGAAGTGTTATGCATGGTTTAGTTAATTTGTTTGAGTTTTGGACAAGTTAGAATAGAGAAACATAAGAGATTCCCACTTAATAGTATCTTCACGGGCGTGAAGCATGTCTTTAAGGGCGTGAAGCATCCTTCATGGGTGTGAGAAACTTTTCACCACCGTGAGAATATTTTCTATATGATTTTCAAGTTTTCTCAAATTTACCTTCATGGGTGTGAAGCTCCCTTTCACGGTCATAAAAATATTTTCGATTCCAAGCTTGAACAGTGGCCTTCACGGTCGTGTAGCCTCTCTTCATGGGCATGAAGCCTCTCTTCACAAGTGCGAAGACTTGGGCCCATATATACCTGAACCTCATTTCTTCAATTCCAGCTCTTTTATTTCGTCTTTCCTTCTCTCTTTCCTCATAAATATACTTTAACTACCCACTCACTCATTAAATTCTCTTTTTAAATATTTATTACATCTCAAATAACTTAAATTCGAGAATCAAACCTCCAAGAATACTAAGATTCCAGATTTCTCAACAATCTCTATTTCTAAAGTTTCAAGGTATTCACTCCAAACTCATTTCTAAGTTCAAGTAAAGTTAATCCATGGTTAAAATAGATGTATATAAGTTATTTATGAGTTTTAAAAGGCATTTATTATGGATTATATAGAAGATTCTTTAACTACCCACTCACTCATTAAATTCTCTTTTTAAACATTTATTACATCTCAAATAACTTAAGATTCAAGAATCAAACCTCCAACAATACTAAGATTCCAGATTTCTCAAGAATCTCCATTTCTAAGGTTTCAAGGTATTTACTCCAAACTCATTTCTAAGTTCAAGTAAAGTTAATCCATGGTTAGAATAGATGTATATAAGTTATTTATGAGTTTTAAAATGCATTTATTATGGATTATATGAAAGATTCATGGATTTAGGATTTTTGGGTGAATAGTAGCTATTCATCCTAATCTTCTATATTCTTCTAAAAGATGATTAAATTAATGTTAGAAATCATGTTTAGACTCTTAAAGATGTTTAGAATCATAAGGAGTTATTTTGTATGAGCATGTTTGGGCAAAACCCTAATTTTGGATATTTGGAGATTTTGGTTTATGAAAGAAGAGTTCAAGAGAATATGAAGAACTATTCTTGCTCAAGTGTTTGAGTAGATTAATAAGGATAATTACTTTGAGGTAAGTATGAACAATGTATATGCATGTTGCTCCTTAGGAGATATATTGTTAAATCTCCATATATGTTCTCCATGATATGAAATACATGTTTAATAGCCTATCAAATAAATTCTTTCTTGCTTTCTATAAGTAGTCACTTGTATGTTGGAAAATGACTTGGTTATTTCTCTTTGGACTAAGTTCATAATGAAACTTATTTGTGCAAATGAACTATAAATATATATTATATGTTTGATGGTCTTGTTATCGATATGTTCTTTGAGAATTCCAAGTTTCATGAACCTATGAATATGTATAGATCGTTTTTCCAAATGAGAGTAAATTTATTGGTCTAATGTGTACAATGAGATCCTAACTGATAGGGTATTTATTAGTGTTTCACCTAGAGGGCGCCATGAGCTACAGGCATATGCTCAACCAAGCATATGTGTCAGGATAAGGTAGCAATGTTATCGATGCGTTTTCATGATATCAGTTCTATTACATGATATGATTTGATAGTGTTATTCTGTTGTAAGCACTCATATTCTTTCAAGTACAAGTTTATAGATTCTTCTTCTTATAACTCTTTCATGCCCAAGTATAAGTATATGTATAAGTATATTCATGACCATGATATTCAAGTTGTTTGGCTTAACCTTAAGCATTGCATGTTTATATCTTATTGAGTTGAAGGTTCATTCATCTTTTGTGGTTTTCAAGTGATAATGTAGCTCGAGAGTGAGCTAATCTAGAAGATAAAGCTTATTGGCTTCTTCTTCTTCATAAGAAGACTCTTGGATGTAATTTTGCTAAACATTATATTTATGTTATGTACTTATATCTAATGAGAAGCATATTCTTAGAAGCTCCATAGTTAACATTAAGGATGTATTCTTTTATTGCCTAGATTGACATATTTTGTAGAGTTTACCTTGTTCAATATTTATGTTAGATGTATCTTTTGATCAGTAGGGAATGAGAGGAAATATCATGATATGAAGATATAATGATGATTATATGATATATATATATATATATATATATATATAAGTGTGTATGAGATCCAGTTTATAAGAATGACATGTATTTATTGTTCAGTAGGATATCACATTTTGTTTCAAGTTTGAAATATGCTCTGCTCAAATTTTCACAAGGCCTAGCCCTTAACTACTCTCTGCATTCAACTAATTCCTTTTCAACTTCTTCAGGATAGGTATCTAGCCAGCTCATGTAGCTAGATCTAGCACAATTCCACAACAAGTATTTGTACTATTTACCCTTATTAATGGATCTCATATTGGTCCATAAGTGCCTCACACACATTATGTGCTCAGAATGAGGAAACATTTCCTTAATTATTCTCACCAACCCCTACATATTCACAATGTTATCCAAATTTAGAATTTCAATGATTATAAATTAAACCATAACAAAATAAGTTAGAATTCTTTACCTTTTTTCTATCTGACATAAAGGTCCATTAATAGGAATTGTAAATCTGCAGGTCATGCTTCAACTAGCTAAGAAACCATCACCAGTATTCTTTGTTCTCAACCTTTACCACTGCATAAACAATAGGATAAATACAATCATTTGGATCAATTTGTATAGTTGCAAGAAGCTGACATCCATATCTCCCTTTTAGTCAACAACCATTTAAACATATAATATTTATGCATCCACTTCTAAACCCTTCCCTCAATGTTGCTAAACATATATGTACATCCCATCAAATTTCCCTTTTTCCTCTTTAAACTCCATAGTTGACCCAGGATTGGATCTAATGATCTTAAGCTTATAATCATGAAGCTTGCTATACTGTTGTGTCTCATCACCATTTTTCTTTTGAAGTGCAAAATTTCTTGCCCTGCATACCTTCATTCTGCCAATTGCGTATTTGTATTCTTATTGAACCCTTGCAATGAAAGAAGTAAGTAGCCAATTAGGATTCAATATGATATCTTCTATTTAGCAATCAAATGGAAATTAGTGTAAACTTTACCCAATCATGTTTCAAATTTACATTATTGATTTGAAATGTTGGATTATTTTCGTCTTTGATAACTCACATGGAAGAATATATTCTCTAAAAACATGTCTCTTTTTTGCAAATAGCCTCTACCCTTACCTTATTCACTATATATAAACCATATTTGAAACCTATGCTTAATGCTCCAATTCCTAATAGCTTCCTTTAATTGATCCCTATCCTTAAAAACCATTCCAACAACAAAAGGTCCTCCATGTCCCTTTCATATATAAATTGAGGAAATCTAGGTCTATCCTCACCTTCAGAATCAATTACAGAATGAAGCTCATCACTAGGAGCATACTCAGGCTCCTCATCAACCTCATCATTGCCAATTTCATCCTCAACAAGTACATTCATATGCTCACCAGTAACCTTTAGTCTGTCTATTGACCTAGATGGGATGTTCATACTTAGTATGCCTCCATCAACATTGCTATGATTCTCATTAAGTACCTCAGCTAAATCTTCATTCATATTTGGTATGTCATAATCTGGATCAACAAAATTTAATCATCATCATCTACTGTTGTTAAAGGTTGATTCTTAGACTCAATATTAGACGTACCTGTATTCACATCATTCTCAAGCTAAATACTGGATGTACCAGCAACATTATGGCTAGACTCAATATTGAAGGCACCTGCAACATAATAATCAAGCTCAATATTAGGGGACCTAAACCGACTAACTCATAATCAAGATAAATCCTTACAACTACTAATACTTTACTATCTATCTGATCTTTCTTAGCATATACAGTTGCATCCTACCTCTATAATGACTAATGTACTGGTAGCTCCATTGTAGGAAAATATTATTTTATAACCAATCCACCTCCTTTTTTCCCCCTGACAAGTATTTTCTTCCGTCTATCTGAAACTTTGTTCATATCTACATCTTCTGCTATTTCTTCAATAACTACAAAACTTATTTTCAGTGGGTGAGTTTTAATGAACAATTGTTCATCAGGTATATGTTCAACATACAAATCAATTTCACCATGATCACTTCCATACAATGACATCTCATAGAAGTGACAATCTTTCTCAACAGGCATTAAACGACTCATGTAATATGTGCTTGGAACCTTATACCAATATTTCAAATTGCCCTTAACACCTATCTTATGTATTCATCAATTTCCAATGCAAACAACCAATCATTGAGATGGTTCCATAATGTCTTTTTCATCATCAAAGTATGAGTACTCCTATTTGATCCCATTGTAATAAATCTTTATGGTAAATAGTCCATCTGAAGCATGTATTCTCAACCAAATAAGCTCATATACATTATCTTAATGAACCTAATAAGTTCATTCACAAACCTAATTAACCAAATAACCACTTATTAACACCTACCAAAATTAACTCAATGACTAATTAGGAAATGATGTAAAAAATTCCCTAAATCTAATGACCCCAATATATATGTTGTCTTTTATATTCAAACCACTTCAGCAAATATTATAAATGAATTGGACAAACACATATTAATCTTTATTCAACTGATCCCCATTAAAAATTATAAAATAATTTAAGAAACACATATTTCAAACATGCATCAAATAAAGATAAAAGCATGATCAGTTCTTACCTGGTTGTCCCCATTTCAATGCTTGCCGAGCAACTTGACTTTGTTTAAAGCAACTTTCCTTTGAAAACCCCACTTTGTACTTTATCCTTTTGGCATAATGTCTCTTTCACCTTTTTCTAGTTCTATAAACTTAGAGATCAACAATTGAACAACAAAGTATCCCTCCCAATTCTTCACTTCCTATAAGTATTAACCAGCTATTGTTGAATATTAGGTTAATGGGTTAAATCTTTGATTGACTGAGAGAAAATGACAGAGATAAATTATGTTAGGTACATCAAGTCAAAATGGGTAAAAGAGAGGGAGGGAGAGCTTTGGGAGTTATCCACTTGAAGTTAAAGAGCTATTGAGTTGGCTTTTTATTAGTTAAAAATGGTGATATGGAGAATCATGTGTACTTCTCGTTAGAATTTCTAACGGAAACTGGCATTAATGACATTCAAGTGACTGTTACACAAAATTGAGACAAAAGTGAATTTAATGACATAATATGTGTTAGTGAAAATGTCACGTCCCAATTTAAGGACTTGACGGTCCTAGGATATGGGAATCGCTTAAGGCTACCAATACCGGTAGTACCCTGCTATAAACTTACAATCATTCACTGCTATAAAAATTCTATACTTAACATTTTATCTCATCTGTCATCATCCTTGAATATTTCCATATCCATAATATACCATACATTATAGATAACAGTTATACGTATTATTTACACAATATTTTATATAATACTAGCTCGTTTAATTACAGTACCATGGAGCTATTAGGATTACAAAAGAAAAGTATAAACTTCAACATTTAAATTGCAAAAGATAATCTGGTCCTAACTGAAAAAGAAAGTATGGGAACCACCTTACTCCTGATCTGAAAAATATTAAACCACTAATTAAGTGAGTATAAAATACTCGATGAGTCAAATATATATTATTATACAGTCAAGCTAAGTAGGTGACAAATAATTAATAAATAGTCAACAAGTAGCTCAATGGATATATAATAATGAATCAACTGGTTAACTCAATGGACAACATACCAAATGCCCAACTTATAGGTAAAACAAGATGTATATAATCAAAGATGGAATCAATAAATCAATGGAACTCATAAGCATGTAGATATAATAGATAATGAGTCTCGAGCTCACATTTAACACATATCACGTCATAGGAAATACATAAGGCGGGCCAAAACTTATGGCTAGAATAATAACCCTTCTTAGCAAGGGTTTAGGATATACATTGTGTACAATGTCGATGGTACTTACCAACTACACCTTCAGTAAGGTAGTTCTATCATATCAATACATAAATAGATAAAATAATTCAAGTAAGATGCCAAATGGCCAATGGAAATAATAAGGTGTAATCATATAATCGATGAGCTCAATAGCTTTACATTACTCAATCAATGCCAATATGGTTCTGTAAACAAGTGATAGGATCATCAGTTCATAGGCCAAATACCATAAAACCCAAATTTGGCTTAGGTACAAAACATGTCAAAAAGTCACATTTACGCTGGCGACATTGATACTCACCCGCACTGTTGAAACTGGTAGCAATTGACAAGTTTGAAGAAATTGTAAAGGGCATTTCACCAAATACTTAATGTGCATCACTTTAACACTAATTTGGTAGGATTTAAGGGAAAGTTCAATAAAGCATGGGTTTCACATTTCAAGTCAATAAAGTACTCAATTCAGGGGACATTTCAAATCAAGTATCAATCTAAGGAAAATGAATCAAATCAAGGCTTGAAATCAAATGAAAATCAATGGAAATGGAAATGAAAATTTCAACCAAGCAAGGAACAATGTCCAAATCAATTTCTTAATTTCAGAATAAGGTATACTCATGCATAACAATATATATAATACTCATCGGAATAATTGGTTCGATTAAAAATGCAACCAAACTTCAAATTGCTCAAAGTAGGCACAAATGGTCTTCTTTGTTTTCCTTTGATTCTACATCAAATATCTCCCTATTTTAGGTTCAAATGGATGTAAACTAACATATTTTAATACTAGATTGAATTATCGAATCCAAATAGAAAAAATAAGTTTTGACATAATCATATAGGGTTTTCATCAATTTTCATTCAACCTTGCAATTAATCATCTAATTCATCTATTTATCATATATACTATCTAAATAATTGAAAGGAACAAAAAAAAAAAAAAAAATTCTACCTTGCACTTCTTGAATGGTCGAAACCCTAGGTGGTGATTCTTCAATCTTTCACTTTTTTTTTTTAACAAATTTTGATGTAGGATAGGTTATTCAAGTGTTTAATCAAGATTTCCTTAGGTTTCCTTTTGGTTTTTTTGAGAAATTTTTGAAATAACAAGGAGGGAGTGGTTCGGCCAAAAGGAGGTGAAAGGGAAGAAGAAGAAAAATGGATGGAAAAAATGAAGAAAAAAGCTTTATATACTATTTAGACTTTAAGTAATTAGGTTTTCCTCTCCAGCACTTCAAGTATTGATGTTTTGGCTCCCTAACTTATAATTATTCACCTTTGTGTCCCACTTTAATTCTAAAATAATGTTTCTTATATTTCTTCGTAACTTGTCTAATCATTCACGTTTGACGTTTCTATAGTTAAATGAAGTGTTTAGGTGCTCAAAATGAAAAAAGAAATTTAGAGTGTTATAAAAAAGTTGAAGTACCATGAAGGAAATTAACCCTAAAATGGAGAGATTGAGAGTTTTATTTGGTATCATTAACTCAACTTAACTCAATTTAGCATTAATCCTAAAATTAATTTGAGTCAATTATATGAATTTTTTATTTTCACTATAAACAATTTTTGGCGACGTCTTTTGATATTATTATATACACAAAAAAAAAAAAAAAAAAAAAATTAGACTTGTAGAGATGATAATGAATGAACAAAGACGGATATGAAAAAAATTCAAATTAAGTACTTAATTAGCTAAAATTGAAGTTCAATTCTTTAACCTAAAGGGAAAAAACTATTGAGTTATCCCTAGCATATCACAAAAAAGCAACCATGCAAACAAATAATCCTATTAATCTTATGGTGGATTAGGTTCACCTAAGATTTTTTTCAATTTATGATATACCGACCTTCCTCACTCCTTGATCCTTGCTAGATGGCAAATACCAGTCTCTGAAACTTTCAGATTCATAGAGAGCTAATTTGTAATAAGAACTCTAGTTTTACATCTTCAAAGGTTATGGCAAAGCTCCTTATATAACGAAAGGAGCTAACTGAACCCCCTTTAGCATATGAAGCTTCTAAATAATGTGAAGGGTAAAATATAATAGGATCTATGGGCTCAGATTCTGATGCATGGATCTACCTCTGAAACCTTAATAAACAGGACACCAACGAAGAGCAATAATCAAAATGATATGAAATCATCCATCTCAACCCCACAATATCTATAGATAGTATTTCATTATTTATCTCGAGCAGAATTAACAATGACAAATATAGTATGATGTTGTTAGAGACCATGAAAAAAATTAGAGTTAAAATTATTACTGATTTAAACTTTTAAAAGATGAATGTTTAACTCATGAATCCACTATGATTATTTTGTCATAAATGGAAAGGATTTGAATATCATTACTTAGCAGCCAAGAACTCCAAATCCCCAAATACAGTAAAACGTTGGGGCTCATAAATTTTATTAATTAAAAAAAATATTAATTAATTGATAAATTAATAATTTATTAAATTAAAAAGAGTATTTATAATTTAATATATATATATTTAATCAACTAAAAATTCATGGTATTTTATCAATTTTGTACTCAATTCAATATGAATTAAATAAATTGAAAATATATGATCAATTGAATATAAATTAATTGAAATAGATAGGGGGTGACATCGGTTCGGTTTGATCAGTTTGAAGTATTTTTATCAAACCAAATTAATATTTTCGGTTTAAATAATTCTCAAACCATCATTAGTCAAACTGCCAGTTTCGATTCAGTTTAATTCGGTTTGTCATTTCAAACAATTTTTTTTTTTATAAATCATTATTATTTTATTATAAATTTAGGAAAAAACACTGATAAGTATCGGTAATAAAAAAAAATTCAAAAATAGTTCAATATTATACAACCCAAAACTTATCTATTATATTAATTAACACACTCAAAATTTATATTTTTTCTCAAAAGTTACATTTTATTTATTTATCTTTAGTTAATTTTTAAATTAATATTAGATTAAAAAATATGTGATTGTATATAAAAGAAAATCAAACATATATATATATATATATATATATATAACTTAAGTTTGAAATCGAAAAAAAATACTCAAATCACAAATCAAACTGAACTTTTAGTTTACTCTATTTTTCAAATTAAACAAAACCAAATAAATTGTAAAATCATTAGTTTCGATTTGGTTTAGTTGGTTTGATTCGATTTAATAAGTTTAGTCGGTTTGGCTTCCAACCTTAAAAATGGATAAAAAAAATGTGATTAATTGAATATGAACTAATTGAAATGAAACAAAAGAAAAAAAAATGATCAATTAAATATGAACAAAATGAATTAAAAAAAAATGTAATAAATTTAATATGAATGAAATGAAAACTAAAAATAAGTAAATATAATTACTTAAATTTTAAATAATTTTTCAAGTTATATTTTAATAAAATACATATCATAATCTATTATATATATAATATTGACAAATTATTAATTTATAATATGAATGTACCCATATAATTATGTAATGATTTTCAGAAAAATATTATTTTATTAATTTAATAAAATTATTAATTTAACTCATTAATTCAAATCAAAAAACGTATAAAATTATTATATAATAGATATTATTAATATATTGAATATTAATTTACAAAGGTTTTACTATATGCTCACCATTAGTAACGATAATAAAATATATATTTTTCTTTGCCAGTTTTAAAATATTTCAAGTATCTTGCCCCTTAAAAAATTCTATTAATATTTTATTTGAAGTTATAAAATTTAGACATTAAGATCTAGGAGTTATAACATTGAATATCTGAGCTTTAACAGTGAGCAAGACCTTTTTAAAGCTAAGCTAGAGTTCCTGAGTAAAAAAATGCTGGGGCACAAAGCCATACAAGTAATCTACATCCCTCTTTTTCTCATTGAAAGTAAGCCCTTTGGTGTAGTGTGGATCTCATGATAAACAAGATATATCCATTGTAACAGGATAAAATTTATAAGTAGCGAAGTAACAAATAATAAAATAAAATAAAAATCCTGCAAATGTTTCATATAGAATTGATCAGTGATCACTAATGATTTTTATCTACCATTAAACCAAACATTCAACAAACTTGAGCCATGATGAAACAGGAAATCGAGTCTAAAATTATTCTAATGAGACAAACCATAATTTTAGTCTAAAAATTAAAAAATAATTATTTCCTTGTCTCCTGTATAAAATTCAATTTTTCTTTTATTAAAAAGAGAAATTTGAGAGAAGAAAAACAGGAAAAAATTAAAAGAGAGATTAAGAGAATTACGGACTTGAACCAATTAAATTGAAAATAATTATTGCCATTTTCCCTTCTAGATCTTCACAATTCCTTCCAAAACATCAAATTTCCATGGATTATTGAGTAACAATTGATGAATTGAGATATAGAAAAGGGAAGGTTATCTAACCCAAACTTTATATTTTGCAATTATAACTCATTTTAGAAAATAAGTAATTTTATCCAAATTTGAAAAAGTTATTGCAATTGTATTCTAAAAGTCAAAATTGAAAAAAAAAATTATTGGTCTATTAAATAAAACTATCCCAAATTTTTTATCTTTTTGCAATTATATCCCATTTTCAAAAAATAGAGAATTTTACTTGAATTATACCCTTTTAGATAAGGCCAAGTTTAAGAATACTTTTTTATATATTACTCAAAATCTAATTAAAATCTTAAATTTGATTTGTCCTTAATCTATAACACACTACATTTTTATATTTATGAGAAAATCTAATGAAATTAAATAAATTGAACAATACAAATAAATCTATTATTTAGTTTATATCAAAATTTAATCATATGTGGAGATAAAAATATCATTCGGATTATATATATATATATAGGAACTGTTGACACCGATTATAGACACACCTTGAGTCCAAGCCGAAATCAAATAATGTAGCATCAAGTATCGAGATCGTGAGAAGAAGATTGCTCATCAAAGTGATTATTTTTGCTTTTGGATCGAGGAAATTGCTAGGGTTATCTTAAAAATTGATGGTACAAGTTTTTATTTGAATATAAAACATGTCAATATATTTCAAAATGAAATTGGGTCATTTTTGGACCATATTCAGTGGTCCAAAAATAAATCAGGCCCGTAGATGGTCATTGGCATAATTGCGGCAAATCGTCAGACCCGTGAGAGCCTGAGGCCAATTTAAGTTATTTTCTAAGTTAAAAGGAGTTTAGAAATAGTTTTAAAGTTTTTTGAAAAGTTTCAAGTCATTTCGGAAGGATCAGACATAAGAATGGGCGCGAGGGGATCACAAGCCATTTGAGCAAGCTGTCGAACTCGTGCGATAACCATTGGCCTATAGCTTCTTGCCACAGCCATATGGTTGCTTTCAGGGCCACACGGACTAAGGAAGGGCAGCACGGCCCAAGCATGGACTACATGGCCCAAAGAAGGGCTATATGGCCCTTCCACGAGCCGGCAAGCTCCAGGCCCGTTTGCATGTACCACCATCTCTTAGTCTGATTTTTCTTTCAATTTTTGAGATTTTAGATCTATTTTTGTCCCACTTTGGCTTCTAGAAAGGTTACTATTTGATATTTTAATCAAAATGAAAGTTTTGAATTAAAGGCCAAAAAGGAAGTATTATGGGTTCTTGGTTGACATGTAACCTTAAAGCTATTTCGGAAGCTACGTTGTAGTTGTTTAGGTTGTTTTATTACTTAGAATATCTGAATAAAACTAAATAAGAGTATTTTAACTTATTTCTTCCTATTAAAATGGAGAAAAAACTATAAATAGGCCTTCACCCTCACCTGTAGCAATGTTTAAATCCATCAGAATACTCCTACATATTGCAGCTCGTTATGATTATAAGATTTGGCAAATGGATGTGAAAATAATTTTCCTAAATGGAAATCGAAATTTAAGAGAGATTCTGTAAAATAGTTACTAAGGTTAGAATGGAATAACTGTAAATTTGAGGAAATAAGGAAAAAAAAAAAGAAAAAGAAAAAAGCATTGACTTGCCTTAGTGACGGCGACGCCAGGTGCTAGTGGCTACCGCCATCATGAAGGCTTGCTGCCGTTAATGGCAAGGCAAGCTGGCACCAAGGTCGGTCCTATAAAAAGTACATATGCTTGCCATAATATAACCCGCAAAACTATACTATCAAGCTGAGAAGTTAATTCTCTGCATAAAAAATAAGCAATTTCATACAAAAAAAGCAGTGACAAATAACAATGGAGTAGGGAAAGAGTTTCAATGGTAGACAGTATCAACAATGATTTGTAAGTATCATATCAGTATGTGGAAGTGACAGATGAAGGCCCAATAACTAGTTGGAGGATCTGAATTTTGATGCCTAAGCTCTTGGCAAAATAATTCTCTTTCAATCAAAGACTAAACTAATTTCTTTTATTAATCTTACTACAAAAACTAAGGATTTTATTAAAGTCAATTAATCAAGTTCATCTCAAGAATTCAACTTAATCTTTCTTTCAAGAATCAAAGGAACAAAATCAAGTTTTATCTCTTCTTATTTTAAACTCTTCTCAAGAACGTTCTTGATAGTGTTCTTGATAAAAAGGAGTATATCCAGCCGAATCAAAGTTCAATTCAAAGTAAGAACTAGGTGATGAGCGACCTTTTTTAAGCATTGACGTTCTTGGCATTCGAAATCATCCATAAGACAAACAAAGTCTGAGGATGATTTGTTGAGCCTTGGTGTGTCCAGATTTGAGTAGTTTCCTCTTTTCTTTTTATTGAGCAATCATGTGAATTGTTTGGATATAATCACATGGATTGGTAACAATCCATATGATCTTTCTTTTCTTCTTATTTGTAAAATATTTTTTTAATATAAACTAAATTAGAATTAAGAATTTGTGTTTATATGATATTTGACTAGCTTAATTGAAAATCTAATCAATTTGAACTAAAATAACTTAGAAAGCATGCTTATTTTCCTTTTGTATGAAATTCATATTCTTGTTTCAAGCTACTTTTTTTTGTTCTTTTCTTGTTCTAAAAATCATTTTGACTGAATTTGAAATACTTAGAATCATTAGGATTAGTTTTTGAATTATTTAGGATGAAAAAGTATCAAAAATTCTCCCAAAAAAGATGCAAAAACGATTTGAAATCAAGTAGAAAGCTAAAGTCAGGTTTGAAGGGCCATATGGCACTTGGGAAGGGCCACATAACCTTTCCTCATCTCGTGTAGGACTGAGAAGGGCCACCCGACCCTATACATGCCATGGAGGCATTTTCTTGTGCCATGGAGACACTTTCTTGTCTTCTTTACTTTATTTCTTGATTTGTATGTCCATTTGATGATTTTAATTGTATGTAAATGTCTATATGCCATGAATATATGCATGAAACCTAGGATGAATGTCTATATGATGATTTTATTCATTTAGAAGCATGCTAGGATTAAAAGTGTCAAATTTAAGCCTAGTTTTGCATGTTTGTTGCTATAGTGCCTAGTTTACGTTCTAAACTTGAAAATTTGCTTATTTATCATTATGTCACGATATGGCATGATTGAATGTATGGTTGAATAACTTTAAAATAAACATAATGTCATGAGTGAATAATTGGATCATGAACTTTAATGCATAAGGCATGATTGATTGAATATACACTTTGTTGCTATGTCATACAAAAGGCTTCTATAGGTTAGCATGCTATGATTAGATTAGTTGTCAAAAGTTATTTAACTTGTACATAATTTGGTGTATGCATCATTATTTTGTTCATTTGTATATAAACCAAATGATTCATATCATGCTTATATGTTTTGCATCATGCATTATGATAAACATGAGTTTTGATATGATGATCGGAAGTATGCTATTTTGCAAAGTATGTTGTATATATATTTGGATTGTATAAGCTAACCATGTAAGGACAAATTAAATAAAATTGAAAGGTATGAGTAACATGAGATCCAAGCATAAAAGATAAATGAGTCAAAAATGCATTAAGGCCCAAAAAAGCAAAGGTGCATACGTTTCATTTGATGCATTAAATTGAGTAATTCAATTCTCTTTTTGCTACTTTCTTACTTTAAGATGTTGGATATATGAATGAATATTTATAATATAATATGATTATGCATATCTATTGTTAGGATTAGATGGTTCATGTCACGTCTCACTTTTGGAACGCGACGGTCCTAGGGCACGAGTAAATTTAAAGTCACCGAAAATCCGTAGAACCCATTAAACTTGACAATCATTAATCATTCATACAATAATCTATTTATTAATATTCAAATTTCATTTATTATTTATTAATTTTACAGAAATTTCGACAAAGTCTCCTCTATATTTTTAATGTTATTCCCAACCCAAAACCGAATCTTTCAAAATTACACAGCCTACACAAAAATTATTTTACACTCCTAATAATTTTTCATCCTTATACAGTCAAATTCATAATTCACATAGTTGTATAAAATACTTCTATTGATTCATTATATTCATATTATGACACAGTCTATATTCTAGCAATATCATTGTCAGTATCTTTGTCATTATCATTTATCATATCATATGCACTCAGGTTACTAATCATCATTTCAGTAATAGTTAACATATATACACAAACTATCTACTTCCCAAAATTATATCCCATGGAGCTCTAAAATATGTACAGATTGACTCCACAAAAAAAAAATTATATTGGAGTCGCTGGATATCTTAAGTACGGAGGAAGTGAACTGTCTTGAGATTTTACTCCTAGTACTTTTTCCTGTAAAATAATTAAACCACGAGTGAGTATTAATATACTCAGTGAGCTAGTATACATCATTAAGCATGAAGATCAGATAAATAATAATAAGATGAATCAATGAAAATTTAGTATCAATGAATGCGATGAATAGATATCAGTATATCAAATTTGCATGTCAAATGCCAACTAATTGCACACCAAATGCCATTTGGAATTTGAAATAGGTAACAATGATATCAATGATAAACAATGGTAGATGAAGGAATGGATATCAATGGTAAGCAACAAGGATTAAGGTTGACATAGGTATCACATTTTTATTCACATGTATAAGTGACAGATATTGCGCCTTAAACACGTATCATTTGTATGTAAGATATCATAAGGTAGGCCAAGCCTCACAACTATAAGTCCCTTCCTAGCTAGGGTAAACATTGCAAAGAAAACATTGTACACAATACCGACAGTACTTACCTACTACTCTTTCGGTAAGGTAGCTCTGTCAAATCCACATATAAATAGGTCAATGAAAATAAATAACAATATCAAGTAATCATTGGAAACATTACGGTATAGTGGCATTCAATAGGTACACATGGCTTACTTGTCATTTGGTGTCAATATATTTCGATAAACATGTGTCGGTTTCTTTATTTGATATAAAGGTAGCTAATTAACAATAAACATCATGGAATAAGATTAATCATTTGGTATGCATACTTTTGAAAGCATTTAGGTGCAAGGTCAATCAAGTATAATAAGTATTTCAATACCAATAACAATCAATGGATATGGATGTTTTCAATCTTGAGAAAGATCAAAGGCTGATCAATAACAATAGCAAAGTGACATTTAATCAAGAAGAAAATATGTTCATTGATTTAACAAATTAAGACATGGATATGTATAATGATGTATACATAGCTCACCTCGCTAAAATACTTTATGTTTTTCGCTCTTTACTTTTTTACTTTGATCTCCCACTTACATCTTCTTCAGTATTTGAAGCTACACATTAATTTATATTAAAAATAGTAACTATTTATGTATCATATACTATTCTCACTTTTAATTTACTTAAAATTCATATATTTCTTAACTTAGGGTTTATACTCTTAAACTTTTACTGGTTTTCCCCCATTCTGGCATTCTATGTTTTTTTGCCTATAACTCTTTTTGTACATATCCAATTGATTTGATTCTTTTACCTCCTTAAACTAGACATAACAGGTTCTAACATATCAAAAATTAAGACATGTCCAAGTTTTACACAAAATATGGTGAAAATTTGAATTCAACCTTTATGCCAACCATGCTGCCCTGCACTCCAATCCGGACAGTCTCTACTGTTTTAGCTATAACTCATAAAATACTAATCTAATGATAAAATTATTTTACAAGACTATGTATAAGATATAAATATACACTTTTTATATTAAAATCTTCTTCTAATTCAGTCTCTAACCTTCTATAAAATAAAAATATATAGTAGCATTTTTCAAAACTCTAATTCTGAGTCAGTCTCTATTTTTTACTTAATATCTCTTTTCTCACTTCAAATTTTCCAAATTAATTTTACAAGATTATAAATAACAAATTTATCTACAACTTTCATGTTTTATACTTAAGAAAATTCAGTCATTAAGGTTATAAAATTACAGACCTAACTTACTGCTTCTATCAAAATTCGAAATCCTAAATTTCACATATGATTACTTATACTTTTCTTACTTGTTCTCAATACATATCTTTCAAGCAAAAGCCTAATTTCTCAATCATAAACTTTTATAATTCCATGTCTTAATCAAGTCCATAAATTCAATAACCATTCAATACATATACATCAATAAGTAAGTAAAATCATCAAGAAACATAATTTTACCTTAATCAAATCTTCATCTTTTTCCTTGTCACTTTGGAATTTCTTCACCTCCTCTATCTTTAATCTTCCTTTCTTTATGCTATTCTAACTTCCTAATCATCCCTTTTTACTCTTATAATAGCTAACTGTAACACCTGAGATTTCTTTTATTTGTATGTATTCTGAAATTTTTGTATTGATGTATATAAGCTTTGTTATGGAATGTTTGTTTTGGAAGTGAGATTTATTTGTTTTGATTTGAATTTCAGAGTTTGTATTTGTGCAAAATTTTATGAATCTATGTTCAAGGTTTTAAATAAAGAATTTGGGATATGTTGTAGTTTCATATGTCTAGTTTAGTAGAAGGAAGAATCAAGACATTTAGACTTTTGTAGCTCAAGATAGAGGTGGTTTAGCATGTACTGCCGAAGTGAATTTTTCAGCTTCTTTCATTAACATTGCACGTGAACAGTAACCGTGAACAGTAATCGTGAACAGTAACTGTAAACAGTGTATATGAATAGTAACCGTTAACAGTAAACTCGGGGTTTATTTTTGGCAGTAGCTTTCTTTCTTCCTTTTCCTCTTCTTTCTTTCTTCTTCTATCTTCATTTCCAATTCCTATTTATCACAAACATAAGTCATTTTTCTTTATATATAAGGTAATAATACTAAAATTAATCTTTATTAAAGATAAAAAAAAAATATAAATTAAGGACTACAAGAGCATCAATTCAAAGCAAATTTTTCAAAATTTCTTTGGAGAAGAAAATAAGGTAATTTTCTCAAATCTTCTCTCTAGCTTGAGTTAAGTTCTTTGTTAGCTAGAATAGTTATTTTAAAGTTGTGGGTGATCTTTTGTGAATATTAATGGCTAATATTTATGGTTAGATTTAATAGTACGAGGATTTGTTATTTTTTGATGAATAGTGATATGAATAGTAGATTTTTCTATAACTATTATTCATCCTCTATCAATGGTTAAATTAATGCTAGAATTTATTTATAGAGACTCTAAGGAGTTTAGAATTTATGGATGATTATTTTATGTGATTGTTTTGAGAAAACCCTAAAATTTGAAATTTTTGAGATTTTTGTTTAGGAGAAGAGAACTCAAGGAATTAATGATCTTTTGGATTTGAGCAAGAGTTGAGCTTGGCTAGAAAGCTTTTTGGTGCTAAGAGGTAAGTGTGAATTTTGTTTCATGTATATGATTCTTTATATGAGAATTTTTGTTAAAGTATATTATATTCATATATATGTATATGTTATTTATGAATTCAATTTATTGAAACCCTCCTTAAATAGAATCTTTAAATGTTGATAATGATTGGTTATTTTCCTTGGATCAAGTTCATTCATAAGTCTTTGTTATGCATAATATGATATGTTATTTATATGTTGTGATCTCTTGATCACTTTTAATTACTGTTGAACCAATACATGATATGTATATCACGGAACATACATTATAGAATGCTTTTCCCAATAAGAGTTAATTCATTGGTCCAATGTGTACAGAGGAAACCTGGCTGATAGGGTATAGTATCAGTGTTCCACCTAGAGAGGATCACGAGCTCTAGGCATATGTCTGGGCAAACATATGTGCCACGTGAAGGTAGCAAGGCTACCTAAACGTTATGATATGTTATCAGTTCTATGTTATGTTTATTTGATAATGTCATTCTTTACAGGCATTTATGTTCTTAAAAAGAATTATGATTTGATATTTATATATGTATTATGAGATGATTGGATAGTGTTACCCTTTGTAAGCATTTATGATATTAATGTATATGTTAAGATTTCTTTTTAGTACCCTGGTACATGTTCAAGATTTGCTATTTAAGTATTTTATATATGTTATCCATTTTGATTGTTCACATCTTATTGAGTTGAAGGCTCACCACTCTTTTATGGATTTTAGGTTCTAGCTTAGCTCGAGAGAGAGTTAATCCCGAAGATAAAGCTTTTTTATTTCATTCTCCAGAAGAAGACACTTTTATGTAATATTTTGGATAATAGTTGAATTATATATATATATATATATATATATATATATCTATGAGAAGTATACTCTTAGAAGCTTCATAGATATGTGTGATGTTGCTTATTCTTTTATTGCCATGGATGACATTGTAGTCTTTTCCTTGCTCCATATTGATGTTAGAATTATCTTTTGATCGGTAAGGAACAAGATGAAATATCATATTAGGTTGATGACATATATAAGATATGAATGTTTGGCATGATGCTAGTATGTATTATATGTTTGATCCAAGTTAGCTAAGGGTTCTACAAGTGTACGATAGCCTTATGCCTACCCTTATCCTAGGACCATTGCACCGGTAGATTTGGGGTGTGACAGGTTGGTCTCACAACTTTTAATAATTATATATTTTGCCCATAATTTTCCTTAATTATAATTGCTACCATAAATTTTTTTAATTCTTTTCAATTAAGTCCTTAAATTATTGACAGTCAAGTCCTATGGAATCTTATATTATCCTTAGTACCTCAATTCAACTTAATCATTCAACCTTTGAAGCTACAAAATTTTTATTCTGAACCCGTTTCGGCAAAACTCCGAAAATCAACAATTTACTTCTCTTAATCTTCTCTTATTTTGTATCCATTTTCACTCACCTTAAATATCATATATACTTCAATTTATTTTTAATTAATCCATAATCCATCAAAATTAAATTATGTAAAAGAAATTTGCACAAATTACTGTTGAAAATTAATTAAAAATCGTCTATCGATAAATTCCTCCAAAAGTCAGATTTTCTTATCATTTTCATCTCTTTACTATCCATTTGTCTCTCTAACTTCATATTGAACCTCAAATTATTTTTTTCTCAATATTTTAGAATCTTAATTCTAAATATTCTCAATTAATTTCTGTAAAAACTTCTTAAAAATATTTAAAAATTCTTTACCGATAATTTTGTCGGTCATCATCTTTAAAATTCTTCTGTAACAATTATTCTTAAATTTCCTCTATATTCCTCAATAGCTATTTTTAGCCTATTTATTCTTTAATTAATATCATTCTATCACTATGATTCACTACTTCCTTATTATCTACTGTACTACAGTCTGGGTTGTTACACTCCACCCCTCTTCAATAAAATTCATCCTCGAATTTTCTTATTCAATAATGTAACGATCGATATTTATACCTTTAATAGTCTCCAAATAACTTTTGTGCTTCAATTCCTTTATATCACTTATTAACATTCTTAGACTATTACTCGATTTCCATAATTTGCATATCACTTACTAACATCTTATTTCCATAATCTTTATATCACTAGTGCGATTGCATGTGTTTCTCTTTATGTGCTTGACTGCAATAATCACTTAAGGCTAAACTTCACTGCTCAATTAATTATACCCTTATTGGAATTCTTATTATTCACTTGTTGGTATAACTATCCTTTTCATTATAATCATACTTCCTATGTTCACAATATATCACACATTATAATTAATCAATATAGCACTAGTCCTGTCACTATCGTTCCATTATCATATCCTTAAATCTTCACTATTCTATGCCTTAATAACTGTTTTACACAAAAAAAATCTTAGTGATTTGGGAAATTTAAGAATTTCTTAAATATAAGTGTAATTAATATAATTTTATGTTAAATAGTATCTAAATTGGAATTAATTGAATATATAGAGTCAAGAGTGAATAAATAACATAAGCATTGGATTAAGGAAGAAAGGAGTGGAAAGTTTATCAGTGAAAAGTATTTATTGAGGTAAGTTATCTATACATCATTTTACATGCATCATGACACAGCTTGAACCATAGAATTTTGTGAATATTATTCTTTGTTGAACCAAACTTAAAGTGACCATTGTTATTGAACAATTAATGCATTGCTTTCTGTTTCTAAGTGATTTCAATGATCGCCTAATTTGCTATTGAAAATTTACTATCAAAGTGAACCTGATAGTGTTATTACACTGCTATTATACCCATTGTGTGCAACCAGTATTTTATTGATGATACCTATTGCTTCCATTATTTTATATATGTGTTTTTGACAGAACTACTCGATCAATGGAGTAGTAGGGAAAATCCATCGGCATTATGCACAATGGCCCTTTAGACAGGGTTAATTATCCAGGACCCTAGCTGGGAGGGGATTTGTCCTAATAGTGAGGTCTGGCCTGCCTTACGTATAAAGTGTTATTCAATGATACAGTGATATGCCCTATAGTCTGTCATTTTCACATATCTATCAGTGATACCAATGAAAAGTATTTATTGAAATTCTTTCTTCATTATTACCATTGGTTTCATTTTCTTTACTGTTTTTCCATCCCTTGCATGTAATATGATGTATACTTAACTCACTGAGTATGTTATGTGACCGTAACGTGAAATGAAGAAAAAATTATATGCCTTTAGAAGTGTTATGTGTGTGTATTGAATTATGGAGTTGTGGGTATAAGGTTGGTGATTAATTGGGAGTGTAATTTCATTATAGGTTGAGAAATCTTTGTAATATGAAATTGATACTATTCATCTTGGGAATAAGGTTAAAATTATAGAGGACACTCTAGCAAAATTTATGTAAACTGGAAATTATTAAATGGAATTGGAATATTAATGGATAATTTGAAAATTATTGACTGATATTGGTATTGTTAGTGGAAATTATTGACTTTAGGTCTACCTGTGTCCTAGGACCGTCACGCCCCTTTAGTGGGATGTGACAAATCGAAAGAGGAAAATTATAGTTAGATGATGAGGTAATATAGAAAAATTAATTTGGAATTAAAATAGCTCAAATTAACTAATGAATTAGTGAAAACAAGGAAGTAAGCTTAGTTGAGGTACCTTGTTTGCGCACTTTGTAGTCTTTTATTTTTAATAAATTCTATAGAACTCTGATTTCTAAAATTCTTTCCACATCACCATAAGATATTAAGAAGTAAATTAAAAATATTCTCAAATAAAAATTTATTTATGAAAGTGCCTAAAGATTAAATGGAAAATAGGTGAAAAAGATGAACTTAGGAAAAATGGCAAGTTTGTAATAATTAGCAAATCCAAGCTTAATTAAGCCTAATTAATCAAAGATTAGTATCCAAAGTCAATATTTTGACTCAAAGAGAGCTGTCCATTTGGAGAGTTTTATATCAAAAATATTTTTATTTTATTTTATAAATTCAAATTATGCAACTTGGCAATTTATTCACTATAAAAATTATTAAATGAAAAAATGAAAGGGATTATTATATAAGTAAGGTTATATCATAAATCAAGAAATATTTATGCTTAAAAATAATTATTAAAATCATTGTTGGCCATAAAATTAATTAAAATTCTATAAAAAGAAAAGAAGAAGAAGAAAACATTTGTGATAAGATCCCTCATCTTGGCCTCCCCTCCCTCTCCCTTTCTTCCTTTTCCCTTAATCTTTCTCTCTAAATTTCTTTAGATTAAGTGTAGGAAAATCTATTCTCATCATTTGGTAAACTTGCTTTGATGATTGAAGTTGTAGGAGTGAAGAAAAACAAGTAGAATTGAAAAAGTTCTTCAAGTTTCCTCTAAGGTAAAAAAATTCAAAATTTATTCAAATAATTATTTATTTTATTTTAATAATTAAATACAACATGAATTAGAGTTATATGATCTGAAATTATTAGATTAATTAATGGAAATGAGTAGATTAATTTAGTGAAGAAATTGTGAAACATAAAATATTAGGTTAGAGTAAAGGAACTAAACCTGAAGAGTGTAGAATAAAATGTTGTGTCTTAATTTCTATAGATTTTGGGGCATAATTTGATAAAATAAAAGACATGAAAGTTGTATATATGTATGTCTAGATTATATATCTAGAAGAAAATTTTATCAAATTCGAAACATATTTAGAGCTATAGGTCACTGAATAAGACTTACTTGGGTTAAAGTTTCTACTGAGAAACTCTACTGATTTCTTTAATTTTAAAGACCTTAAGGTCAGATTCAAGAAAACTCAAAACATAAAAAAAAAAAAAAAAAATTATTCCCTTATGTCTTAGCTAAATTTCTATGAAAATAGAATAGAATTTGGATATCTAAATATTGAGTTGCAAATAAATCAATAGTGACTGCCTGGATGGAATTTGCAGAATAGAATGGAGGATGCATGACAAGCTTAGAAATTCCACTATAAATTGAGTAGTGCTTAGAAAATATATTCTTTGGATATGTTATAACCACATATGTCTAGTTTAATTAGGAAAAAGAATTGGGACAATTGAAAATTTGTAGCTAGATAAATGAATAAATCAAGTGGGGCTATCAGGGTACATTATAGGATAATAATTAAGAGTTTAATTTGATACTTTTAAGTTGATTAAGTATTAAACCCATATTAATTAATTTTGTAGCTAACAAGAGAAAGGACAAAAAGGATGAAATCTTGGATTTTTGAATTTTGATTTAAAGGTGAGTACATATATATTAATTTTCTTGAATTGTGTCTAAATAATTTAATTAAAATTTCAAACTTTGAATCTTTGATTGACGAAACCTACATTATGAATTTATTTCTTTTTATTGTTTCTAAATGTCCATTAATTTCGTTCTTAAGACCTTTGAGCCTTGTTGAAATTGCTAACCCATTGAAATACCTTGTATATTTAATTATGTATAATTTATTCCTTATAATTGATTTTAATATAATTGTATTTGACACTTAATTGTTACCTTAAAACCACCTTGAATTGCATAATTAAGAAAATTTTGGCCATTGAAATATAAATCCCAACTTATAACCGAATTTTCCTTCACAGGCCTTAACTTGTTCTGTTACTTTAATTGATAATTTAATTGATTAATAATTTTTATAACATATTACTTCTTGATATTTGAATTTATTGACATTGTTATTTGAACCCCTACTGATTATCAATAACAGAACCACTCACTCGGTGGAGTAGACTTATATATACATCGGGCGTTGTACACAATATTTTACACAGACCCTAATTAGGAGGGGGTAAGGTCCTAACCATACGGTCTAATCAACCGTATGACTGTACAGATTGGTATGCTACCAGTCTGTAGCATATTCCCATTTATTACTGAATTTTGCTTATCTGTCATTACTCTGAACTGAATCTTCGTATACTGAACCTTATCTGATCATTTGTTATACTTTCTTGTATATTGAACCTTAACTGATTATTTGCTATATTTCTTGCAATGTATCTTTTGACATGTTATCCTTGGATAATTTATTTCATTTATTGCTCTTGCTTATAACCATAGTATTTTTGACATACCTATCCATTGTTCACTCTAATGGCTATGATTAATTCTATTTTATTTATTTCTAATTTTATTGATTATCTATTATACAATTGACCTTGCTTGTGAGCCTACCTAGCCTCACAAGTAAGGTAATATATATGTATCTCATTGAAAATTATTTCTCACCCTATGGTTATTACTATATTTCAGGGGCGAGATAGATAATTGCAGTTCCAGCTTTTCTTCTTCACCTGGGAAACTCTTTTATCTATGTTAAGAGTTTATCAATAGTCATTTTTTATTTTAGTGCTCCATGGGATTTTTGGATAGTTTTAGTAATGTTATTGTATATTAAAAATACTGATAATACTGCTATTAAATAAAGACTATAAAATATATATAACTAATATTATCTAGAATATAAAATGAATGATGTTTATTGCTCTGATATTTTTATTAATGTGTTGGATGATATTTGTAATATCCGCTATTTTGAAGTGTATTTGTTGATTTTATTTGTTTGGAGAATTTTAAATTTAAATGAGAAGTTTGAAATTTCAGAAACTTTTGTTTTGAACTGTAGCAGAATTCAGTGTTGACCATTACTTGCTCTTAAAGACATAATTGGGTAAAGTGTAAAATATGAAAATTGTTAATTTATGTCTTAGCTATAATTCTGTAAAATGGTTTGGTAAAATTCTGAGTATGTGGTGAGTTGTGTCTATTTGAGCAAGGCTGGTCTGGATGAGA
>CANXYC010948406.1:0-18086 GCA_948193065.1 Aleurites moluccanus
TGGGTAAGTTATATTTTCCGCTGCGATATTGTGGGTGATTGTATAGTATGAGATTGATGGGTTCTACGGGTACCGGTCGCCATTGGCATCTCCCGTACCCTAGGACCGTCGCGATCCGGCTCGCGAGATCGGGTCGTGACATTTATCTTTATCGATTACTTTTTATATTTTTCTTTAGAACTATAATTACATGCATTCAAATTGAGTTTATCTCGGATTTTTTCCCTAAGCATTATTTTTTAATTAAACTTGAGCATGAATAATGCTCACTTCCTAATATCAAATAGTATATGATTCATTGTTAAGTGAGTTTTTGACAAAAAATTTTGATACAACTATTTGCTTTTTAATTTTTATAGTATTTGTTTATTGATAATTGTTAGGTATTCAAATAGTTGTTGTTTATAAAAATTTCAAATCAGAAATTTTTCCAAAATTCCAAACTTTTTAATTAAAAAAATTAAATTATCCTCTAAAAAAAACATTTAAACAAAAAAGTAAATATTTGTATTTATTTTTAATGGTCATTGAACATAGTAACAGCTAATAATAGTTTTACCAAATACATGTAACAATCAGCTATTAGGTAATAATTACCAGCTACCAGCTATCAGGCACCAACTACCAGCTAACAGTTATCAGTAATAGCTAAACCAAACGGAACCTAAAAGTTTAGCTGTGTATAATTTAAAAGTCTTATCTATCAATAATAATGATTTTTTGATTGAAATTAAAAAATAAATGAAATAAAAAAATTTATTTCTAAATTTTATTTTTAAATAATTAAATAAAATTTATCAATTAAATTAAAAAATATTGTGAACTTGTGGAGCGATAAACATAGAAATATTTAACGTTATATTTTTAAAAATATTATTTTAATTAATTTCAATATTTGGATTGAACAATATTATTTAATTGAGAGTTTCTACTTTTATTTATTATTTTAAACATTTATTTTTATTATATGAGAAATATAAATTTATTACATTTATATAAAATAAATATTAAAAATTAATAAAAATTTATTAATATCTATAAAAATCTATCAATGTCTGTAAAGAAATTTTAAAATAAAATTTTTAAAAATATCCATAAACTTATAAATTTTGCAAAAATTATTAAAAATTTATAAACTCTACAAAAATCATTTACTTAAAAAAAAATTATAAATATCTTCAAAAGTTTTAATTAAATACTCTTTAGTTTAATAATATCTAATAACTTTAATTTATTATTTTTTAGTTACTAAACTTTAATTTTTATTTCAATGCCAAGTTACCCACTCCGCATCCAAAATTTTAACATAACATTAAAAATATAATATTTCATTAAAAATTATATAGGATATCATTTTAATATAATTTAGAATAAAATTATTAATTTAATTAATAAATATGTCACACAAAATTAAATAAAAAAAAAAAGAAAAAAAGAAAATGTATTTTTTAGCGAATAGACTCCATATTAACTTATTATGTGAAAATATTATTTTTCAATAACTATTTAATTTTCAATATTATTTTATTATCATGATCCAACGAGTGACTTCCTTTTGAAATAAAATTTAAAATTTAATGACTAAAAATGACAAATTGAAATTATGTGATCTAATTGAAATCAAATGTAAAATTTGATGATCATAGTTATAATTCACCCCAAACTCTTACAAGTCCAATCTCATCTCGAACTAAAATCCAAAAAAGGAAGATTAAAATACAAGGAGGCCACAAGTTTTCTCTCAAATGGCACTTCCATCCAGCAAAATTTCAACTTTCTTCCTCCAACTACCACCATCAACTACAATTCCTACAATGAAATTCATCCGCACACAATGAGGTTAAGGATGAATAATCATCATGTCATTCCATAGGCACTTCAACTCGTTTGCATTGTTAAAGACATCTTCTTTCCTTTAACATCATGGAACCTTACATTGGTTTTACTAGGTTGTGCCCCCACCATCTGACATAAGAGACGCTGCAGCAGCAGCAGCAGTAGGAACAACGCCAGTTGAAACACCTGGTTTTGACAAATGCAGAAGCCTGAAAAATATATGCCACAAACTTAAGGGAATTAGAATAAATCTTCATCAAAGTTCCTAAGAGTACAACTCTTTGATAAGACTTTTCATTGTATTTTTAAATCTATGGTCTGGGAACAGAGCTTCTACTGTTCTACTAGATTTTACATATCATATGATCCAAAAGATGTCTTCATCACTGCATGATCCTAGATAAATCAGTCTAAAATATAAGTAAAAACAGATTCCCATCCATAAGCTCATTGATCATATATTTATGATCCAATTGTGCCTTTTCCCATAAATTGGATGAGGAGGTCAAAAACTACCAGTCTGGTGAGTTTATGCATGCACCAAAGAGCCAGCCATTTGAATGCAATGGGATTTGATTGGTTGATTATGCGTTTTACAACAATGAATTTAAGATTATGAAACTTACGGTGCAAGATGTTCACAAAAAGATGACATTGCAGCAGCAACTTCAGAATAATTTTCAGGTGTCGCAGGGGCTGTTACTTCAACCAATTGTATGCCTGGGGTTACTGGCACAGCCTCATCAGTTGCATGTAGTTTTAGCATCTTATTAATAGATGATACAGTAACAGTTATTCGAGCACCCCTTTGGAAATGGAAGGCAAATCCCACCCTCAGCAATTCATGGTCTAATTTGTAGCCAAGTAAATAAAATAAGCGAAGCACGTTCTTGCTTGCTTTGCTTTCCACCATAGTCCTGACCAGGACAGAGATTTGCTCGGCGCCAGCACCCCTCATTGCACCACCAACATGTTTAACAGTCCTAAAAGGTAAAAGGTTTCCATGAGCACTTGCATATGCAAAATTCAAAGCACAACCAGACCAAACCCATATTTTACCAAGTAGGTTCAGGCTGCTCCAGGTCGCACAAAAGTCGAACGTCAGAAGCAACAAGACCTGAAAAGAAAGAGCATGGAATTCCATATTAGCCAGATTGATTCTGTCATGAATAAAACAATTATCTTAGGTTTTGCTTGTACAGGTGGTCATTCGAATTATTGTAGATTTGAATTTGAATATCAAAATGTAAATCATAAAAGATAAGTATGTGTCAAATTCCAAATGTTCAATCATTTTAAATTACTAGCCATCCAAATGAACCATATCTAAAAAGCTATTTTGTATTCATCAGTAATTTCAAATTTCAAAATATTATTGATCTATATGATTCATCACATCAATATATCCAAAAATATATCTATAATTAGAATTCTAAATTGGCTTATACTATAGATGTTATCTTCGTAGCAAGCAATAAATTTCAACTATTTTGTCCAAAGAATCTATTACATATCCATGATGGCGAATGGACTTACAAGTGTGTATACTAACCCTGTGTTGTTTTGGCTTAAGATATTTGCTCCTGGGGTAATGGAGGCTGACATCCCCTCTCCAGTAAGACCCTAAAACCAAGTGAAAGCCCATGGGAAATCTATTATCCTAATTAGAGAGTTACAAACCCTGTCAACTTGAGCTCAGAAAGAATTTAGTTAACCGAGTTAAGAAGCATTTAATATTGCAATTAATTAGTACAATTATCCCATCACACGAGAGTTTATGCTACATACCACCTATATTTGGACCACTTAGTCATAACCCTTTTTTTATCTAGTCAATATGATTTAGTAGACCATGCAGTGATAATCTAGAGGAAAAATCCTACAACAAAAATAGAAAATTGGAACATAAATTGGGATATTTACATCAAGGAATCCTCTTTTGCCAATATGTCAATTTAGTGATATAAAATATCAAGAAAATCTTTTGTCCATAATGTAATATTTGATTTTTTTTTTTTTTACTTCCAAGAGTTTTACATCACCACTATTCCATGCTTTTATTTATAACATAGATACAAACACTGAAGGAAAAAAAAAAAAAGAAAAAAAAAAAAAACTAGAAAATATGATGTGCTCTTAAATAGCTTTCTAGAAAACTGGGGAAGTTAGAAGTAGAATGGTTGGATGCATGAACAGTGGACAGATTTTAGACATGCTGTTCAGTCAAATCTGGGAAGGCAGAGACGGAGTGAGGAAGAGGCTAACAAATGAACTTTGGAACCAACAAAGTAAAAGAAATTAGCCACATCACCAACATGAGCCAAACAGTTGCACATACAATAGAAGTGATGCCACAAACATGTAAAGACAGGCCAATAAAAGAGAGGCCAACATTTCTGCTTTAAATGAGTTAAAAAAAAAGTTTGCATAGTTACCAAGGTTTGGACCACTTTTCAGACATAATTCATGGATCCTTAATCGTTCTCTATGAACACCACAAAGACCTTGAAGAAGTATCTCAAGGGCCTCAACATGCTGCAAGAAAAAATATGTTACAATAGGAAAAACAAGCAGGAAACTTTTTTTTTCTATCATATGCTTCTGTTGGGTTCTCAAATTCGAATAGAAAAATTGACAAGGAAACAGGGATATGAATATGATCATTGACTGATTCACAGCACGCATGAATGTTGACTCAGTTGTACAACTACAATACACAAACATGATCAACTACCATACAACAGAAAACCAAGTCAATTTAACTCCAACCCGATATATCAGGTTCAAGCAAGAGTAAAAAAAAATAGATAAAGATGTCGGCATCAACACAAAAAAAAAAAAAAAAAAAAAAAAAAAGGGAAAAACAAAGGAAACAAGCTCATCATGCAAATTGTTCTATTTCAGCATGCATCCACTCACTAGTTTGCTCTTTAGCTAGTCTAAAGCAAGAAGTGGATACCATCTTCCAGGAAGTATGCAATGGAAAGTAGAGATACAACATGAATAAACAACATATCCTAGTTTATCACTACAGATAGATAGGAGTAATGTTTGGCATGTTACACATGGTTCACTTGAACTAATAAAATACAAAAAACAGAAACTTAAACTTTGATAAACTAAAATTGATATAGAATGATATCAGCACATAACTAACCTGTGTCTCAATAATCCCTTGTACCACGCACTCCATCGTAATTCAGTTTATTTCATTGCCAAAATTTCCAAGCATTCCTGTAAAAATAAATCCGCATTTTGAACCAGCTAATATAATTCATAATCAAATAACAATAAATTCAAAGAAAAAGGGGGTTTCTCTCAGACAAATGCCTCAATTGAGTCGTTAAGGAGAAAGGAATGGATTAGAGATCGGACTCGTCATTACAGAGAAATCCCCCTCACTGACCCCATATCCATAGTAAAATTTTAAGCGCTGAGAATACAAAAGAGTTACCTTTAGAATCAGAGAATCGGAAGCTGCAAGTTACGATCTTCTTCAACTTATACAAGTTTTCCTCGGTGTAGAACCTTTCTGTTTAGGGTTTCACCAAAATCGAACCAGTAGTGGCTAAAAAATTAAAATATATTTTAATTTTAAAAAAATATTATTATTTATTTTTATTCTTAGTTTTAAGAATTAACACATACTTAAGATTTTTTAAATTATATTAAATTATTTATTTGTTTCAAAAATTATATTAAAATATTTTTATATTTTATTTTTATTTAATAATATAATTTTTTTTTCTAATTTTTTTACCTTTTCTATTAATCAAAACTCAAAAAATTAATTTTTAATTAAATTAATTACTCAAATATTTTTATAATTTTTTAAATTATACTTAAATTATTTCTTTAATTTTAAAATTATATTAAAATATTTTTATATTTTACTTCCATTAAAAAATAAATTATTTAGTAAATTTTCCCCTCTAACTTACAAACCATAACTATTAATTTATAATTTATAAAAAATTCATTCTTTTGGAAATAAAATAAACAATAATATACTTTAATTGTATTTTTTGTTTTTACAAAATATAATTTATTTTATTATTTTATTTCTTATTGTGACACAATATCTCATGTTTTAAAATATATATTTTCTTTTTTAATACATAAATGATATAAAGTTATATATATATATGAGTCAAATAAAATATAAGCAAAAATTTTTTCACGTGATACGTTTTAAATTTTAATAATGAATTTAAAAAGTTAAAATTAACTTTAAGTAAAGTCACATTAGCTATTTTTTTTTTTAATATTTTAATATTTTTATCATTTTCTCTTATCATAAATATTTTGATAAATAAATATATAAAAAATATTTCTAATTTGATATGTCGTAACTTTAATTTTATAATATTTTAAATTATAATTTTTCTATGTTATTTATTGATATCACTTGTTTTAGATGATATTGTTGTTTACTTTTAATATATAAATAAAAGTTATAAATTTTCTTAAATATAAAATCTAAACATGTTAAAACTAAAAAATTTCTACAATTTTTAATTTTAACTCAATTTGTAATTTATATTTTTTAATTGTTTAAAATTTTTAATTTATCAATTGTCTTAATTTATAATTTTAGTTATAATTATGTCCAAAAAATTAGTTAAAATTGAAATTTAAAATAATATTATATTCATAACTAAAATAAAATAACTATATTAATATACTTCATAACTAAAATAAAATAATTACTATTAATATTTTTTTCCTATCAACTTCACTTTAAGAAAAATATTTTCCTTTTTTATTTCTCTCTCTTAATTTAAGAAATCCAACTTTTTTCTACACCATATTTTTTAGCATGAAATAAAAAATAAAAATTATATTGTTAAATAAAAATCATATTTTCGTTACTTTTTAATCCTAAAAATCTAATATAATGATAATTGTTATTAAAATAAACAAAATAAAACTATATAATAACACAAGAATAAGAAAAATGTAAATGAGAATATCTATTAGATTTTATGTGTATTATAAAACTATAAGAACCTTTACTTATAGAGTTCAAATTTACTGCAAATTACAAATTATAAATAGTATAATAAAATTAAATAAAAATACATAAAAGTAATAAAGTAGTAGGATAGATGAAAGGACATTCACATTAATTTATATATTTATAATACTTCTTTTGGATATCAATTTTTTAAAAAATACGTCTCATTAAAACCTTACTAGTAAAAACTCAGCGGAAAAAAAATTAGTGAAGAAAAATGATATAATATTCTTGTATGTATATAGAATATTATCTTATTAAAAATCTTACTAGAAAAATCCAATGGAACAAAAGTTTTTGGTTAAGGAAAAAAAAAGTATAGTGCTAAAATTTGCAATATTATTGAATTTTTAAGGTATCGCATACCAATACTATGAATCAATTTTTGAATATTGCAGTAAGTAATATTTTAGTGAACAAATCTATTAGATTATTACTTGAACGAGTTTGTTGGATTCTAATTTCACCATTCTTTTAATGATCACGTGTAGATATCATTGCATAGTTCCTTTGCAACTGTTCTAATTGTGAGCCATATTAGCCACATCTACTTGTGGCACAGGAAGAACCTCATCACCTCCATTTTCACCCACAAAGTCTTCTTCAGATGGCAAATCTCTTTTAGGACGGCCTCGACCTTGTCCTCTACCACATCGTGGAGGCATCTTGATACTGATAAGAAGAACAAACAAGATCAGACTAACTACACACACTTAAAGCAGATATATACCAAAAGAAGACACGACATGGATGAGACATGAATCCTATGCTCCGTAGTTATCTTAATCGACACTTATACTAGGGCTCATGCACATTTATCTATCTTTCTATCTTAAGGATTATAAACCTATTGCTCTGATATTACCTTTATCACATTTCGACTCCAGTGATGCAACGGTCCTATGGCAAATGTCAGCTTAGGACCACCATAAACTTGTAAAACACTCATAACCTGGATCTCATACATAACATATATCCACATCATACATAGTTATCATCATGTATACTCATTTCTATGAATCATATAATCATCATTCATACATTTCCATATATCATCATATGATTTTCTCTTATTCTTTACCGATCAAAAGATACATTCTACATCAATAAGGAACAACGGTAACCTAGAATGTATCAATTCATACATCAAAATAATATCATTCTCAATATCTAACTACGAAGCTCTAGAGTATACTCCTCATACATATAAATACCATAATACAAAATAATTTACATCAAAAGAATTATATAGAGTCTTCTTAGAGGAATGAATTTAGAAGCTCTATCTTCTATGTTAGCTCCCTCTCGAGCTATATTATCACTTGAAATCCATGTCTCTTTATAATCGATTTTGGGTCTTTGCAAAAAAATATGTGCATCAAGTTTTGCTTTATATCTTACAACTTCATTTTTTTCATTTTTTTCATACAAATACCAATATGTATCCTATCAGTTTTACACCTTTAGGTGTTTCGACTATTGGTCCAAAAACTTTATTTTTTTCAAGAGAATTCAATTTTGCTTGTATTATATCTTGTTATTTTGGTCAATCAACTCTATTTTGACATTCTTGAATAGATTGTGTTTCAAGATCATCATTTTCATTCATAATATTTAATGCTACACTTTATGCAAAATCGTCGTTAACAACCATTTCATTTCGATTCATTTTCAGAACTAATATAATTTATCAATATATCTTTATTTTTATTAATTTCATGTATTATACTTTTTCAATAAGTGTATCCATATTAGTATTTGCATTTTTAATAAAATCATCTTTATTATATTTCTTTTCTCTTTAGAAGATTTTTATCCTTAGAACTAATAGGTCTTTTACACTTCAAGCGTGTTTAGGATTTATTAATATTAATAAGTTATCCTTTTGAAACGTCAATACAAATTGAAATATTGATATCTGATATATGAGATTTTGTTATTCTTTTTTATCAGCAAATGCATCTGACAAATTGATTTACTAATTTTTTGAGATAAATTATTCTTCGAACTTCATATTCACATTGTTTTGCTCTAGGATCTAGATGAAATAATGATGAAATATTTCATAATATTATATTTTCTAACTTTTTATTGTCTCCCCTAAATGCTGGCAATGTTATTTCATTAAAATGACTATTTGTGAATCGTGCAGTAAATACATCTCCCATTAATGGCTCAAAATATTTAATTATTGAGTGAGATTTATATATGATATATGTTCCTAATCTCCTTTAAGCACCTATCTTAGTGTATTGTGGTGGAGCAATTGGGACATATACCGCACATCGGAAAATTTTTATATGAGAAATATCTAGCTCTTGACCAAAAATCAATTGTACTGGGGAGAACTTATAATTACTTATTGGTTTAATACTTATAAGTGCAACCGCTTATAAAATAGTATGTGCTCAAACTGAAGTAGAGAGCTTAGTTCTCATAAACAATGATCTAGCTATTAATTGGAGACGTTTAATAAGTAATTCTGCTAAACTATTTTATATATGAATGTGTATTACAGGATGTCCAATTTTTATTTCAAGTAACATACAATAATCATTAAAAGTTTGGGATGAAAATTTATCAACATTATCAAGATAAATTATCTTTATTGGATGATATGAAAATTGTGCTCGTAATCAAATTATTTGAGCAAGTAATATCACAAATGTCAAATTGCATGATGATAATAAATACACATGTGGCCTTGTGATGGAAACATTTATTAAAATCATAAAATATCTAAATAGTCCATAAGATGGATAAATAGGTCCACATATATCACTTTGAATTCATTATAGAAATGCAAGTGATTCTATTTCAATTTTAGCTGGTGATAGTTTAATAATTAATTTGCCTTTAGAACAAATAACACAAAAAAATTCATTGCCTTGAAAAATCTTCTGATTTTTTTAATGGATGCCCATGTGAATTTACAATAATTTTTCTCATCGTTATTAAATCAAAATGACCTAGTTGGTCATGCCAAATAATAAAAATATTTAGATCTATAAACTTCATGTTTATTATAAGATTCGCTTCAATTGTACTAATTTTTATATAATACAAACCAAAAGAAAGAACATAAAATTTTTCTAATACATATTTTTTTACTCGAAATAATGCTTGTAATATGTATGTATTCTTGATTCCTCTTATTTATCGTCTCAATATGATATCCATTACTGCAAATATCTTTAAAACTTAACGAATTTCTATGAGATTTTGAAGAAAAGAATGCATCATGTATAATAAATTTTATTCCTCTTTGTAATAATAAATTATTTATGCCAGAACCTTTAATTATTTTTGTTTTACTAGATATTTTTGTAACATTTATTTTACCTATTTTTAAAGAAGACAACTATTTAGCATTTTTGAGAATTGTATGAGTGGTTATATATATATATATATATATATATATGAATCAATTATCCCTTTCGATATTTTTAAAGAAATTTATAACATCAAGGCGAATAATATCTCAATATATCATAGTTAAAATCATCGTTGCTAAAGAAAAATTTGTCTTTATATTTTTCTTTTCCTTATTTCTTTATACTTTTATCTCACTTCTGGTGGTGATAATAGAATTTTAACTTTGTGATATCAATGTTAAATATCACAATTTACTTCAGGGAATGAAATAAAATCGGTGGAACATGCTTCATAAATATTTTATTAACGACTTATTATTTTATTTAGCCACAAAAAGACACGAAATTAATTTATAACATTTTTATCATCTTTTTTTTTTTTTTTTATATTACTACTGCAGAAACATATTCGAAATATGAAAAATATTAACTTATCATTATTTGTAAATATTCTTCACATATATCAATTGGAAGTTAATTCTTAAAAAATTGAATATATTTGAAATAAAAGATAATTTAGCAATATCATAATAAATAAATTTACAATTATTATCAAGACATGATTAAATTATAAAAAATATGATAATAATTAATTTTTTTTTACTTGTACTTTTTATGAGAGTATAAACATAAATCATTTTCTTTTATTACAAATTATATTTTAACAAGTGTAAAATATTATAATTTGCATAAAAATGAATATCAAAACTAAAATAGAAAAATAAAATGATAATGCATAAAAATAGAATTTACTTATTTAAATATTTGAATTAGAATGTTTTCAAGAAAAAAAATTTGAAACCCTTGAACAAGAAAACTATCAAATGTGTTTTATTATAATATCATATAAATAATAATCACATGCTATAATAAAGAATCAACAAACAAATTTAATGATCATATTCAAATCAAATATCATGTTATGATGTGGCATCTAAAGAATCAATATTTCATTAGAATAATTGTTATGTACACCGTATATTAAATTTATTTAATGATCAGATAACAATTTGTATTGTATACAAATAGTAGAAAAATAACAACAAGAAGACTTATCTTTATCTTTAAATATTCTATCCTTATCACGCCTTTGCAAGTTGAATCGGTTTGGAGAAAATCTTTAACTTATCTCGGAGAAAAGTAAAACGTTGCTTTGACAATGGTTTGGTTAGTAAATCACCAAGTTGATCATGAGAAGAAATAAATGCAACTTTAAGCTCCTTTTTACTAACCTTGTCATGAAAAAAGTGGAAATCAACCTTTGAATGCTTAGTATGAGAATGAAATACTGGATTGGCTATAAGATAAGTTGCACCTATATTATCACACCATAAGATAGGTGTAGTAATGGTCCTTCCAAGTTCCTTAAGAACATATTGAATCCAAGTCAACTCCGATATTACCGTTGGTAAAGCCCGATATTCAGCCTCTGTGGACAAACAACTTATTGTCTGTTGCTTCTTTGAAGACCAAGAACTTAAATTCCTTCCCCAAAAATAACAAATCCAGTAGTAAATTTTCGATCATCAAGACAATCTGCATAATCTACATCATAATATGTCATTAATGAATTTATTGTTGTTGGAGAAATAAACAAGCCA
Source organism: Aleurites moluccanus (assembly GCA_948193065.1). Lineage (NCBI taxonomy): Eukaryota > Viridiplantae > Streptophyta > Magnoliopsida > Malpighiales > Euphorbiaceae > Aleurites > Aleurites moluccanus. The sequence continues at coordinate 11,829 of CANXYC010948406.1, forward strand.
TGAGAAGGAGTTGCATGAAGATAACGCAATATACGTTTAACCGCAACCTATTATTTCTCTGTGGGATTATACATGTATTGTGAGACTTTGTTTACTGAATAAGCCACCTCAGGTCTAGTAAGATATAAATATTATAGTCCTCCTACCATACTTCTATACAAAGTCGGATGACTCATTGGAGAACTATCTTGCATAACCAATTTTTCAGTCATATTAGCCAGTGTAGACAATGGTGTGCAACCATGCATATTTGATTTCTCCAATAAATTAGCAATATATTTTGATTATGTAAGAAGTAGTCCCGATGCTTGCCATTGAGCTTCCATTCCCAAAAAATAATCTAGATTTCCTAAGTCTTTGACTTGAAAATTACTTCATAGGTGGACTAGAAACTGCTCAATGACAATAGAATTATTCCCAGTGATTAAGAAATCATCATCATCATGCACCAGATAATAAATAATATCCAAACCCTTCTTGTAAATAAATAGAGAGGTATCAGCCTGTGATCGGCAAAATCCAAATGCACACATTACTATGGTTAAACAAGTATACCATTTTCGAGGTGCTTGTTTAAGGCCATAAAGAGAGCGTTTTAATTTGCACATAAAATTCAATCTATCTGGATCAATAAAACCTGGTGGTTGAATCATATATACTGCCTCATCTAAATAGCCATGTAAAAAGGCATTTGAAATGTCAAGTTGATGAACATTTCGTCCAAAAGAAACTACAATAGTTAAAACAATCCAAATTATTGTTGGTTTAATCATTGGAGAAAAAGTTTCAAAATAATCCACTCCTGGTCTTTGATGGAAACCCTTGGCCACTAATTTGGCCTTGTATCAATCTATAGAGCCATCTGGTTTTTGTTTCAACCGAAAAACCCATTTACAACCTATCACATTATAACTTTGATTTGGAGCAACCAATTCCTAAGTACTTGTATTAACTAAGGCATTGTATTCTTCAAGCATAGCCTTTCTCCAATTAGGGCCTTTGATAGCTGAAATGTAGGATGTGGGTACTAGAGGTAAGGTAACATTGGCAAGTAGGTTAATAATTTGCTTGGGTTTGAGAGAATTTGTTTGGGCTCGGGTCATCATTCTAGTCGGTTGATCAGTTTTAGTGGTAGTGACTTTATGGATTATATGGAATTTGTGGAACAATATATTTTGTGAAATCCACAATAAGAGAAGGTTCAGTTGGTTGAGCTTGTCTAGGAGAGAGGGTAGTAGGTGTTTATGTGGTTCGATTGTGTGTACAACTAGATGGGTGATTAATAGTTGCATGTGGCAACAACAAAAGAGCATTGCTTAAAGATATAAGTGGAATCAGGTCAGAAGAGTTATGATGTAACTCACCAGGCGAATGGGCATTGGTTGACTCAACAATCAAAGTAGAATTATTTTGTACCAAGTTAGTGGTGCCTTGATGTTGCAAAGAGGAGATTGGATAGCTCGTCAAATCATCAATTGAACCAAAAGCTTTAGATGAAGAGGGGAATAAAAATGGCATGTTGGACTGTGGGACACTTAGAGAATCAGTCGGCAATTGTAGAGACAACAAGGGCATCTTGGTTTGCACAACTGTTTGAACAACAATAGTCAATGATGATTCAAAGGACTTTTGTTGATTTGTAAGACCATCATTTTGTCCAGTAGGAGAGGGCACACATGAACGTTGATGGTTCAAAGGTAAATTAGAAGTTGTGGTTGATAATGGTCCCAGTCTAAGGATACCTAAACCATTGTGAGGAACACACAATTATAAAGGAGTATAATAGTCACGTGAAATAGCAAAATGTGATGAATGGGCAGAAGGAATGTTTTTCTCCGCAACAAATATAAATATCTGTGCATGAGATGTAGATGTAAATTTTGTTACTAGTAAAATCAAGACACTTATACCCTTTATGAAATTTTACTATATCCTAAAAATACACATGGTTTAGATTTGGGCTTAAGTTTATGGTTTGTGTAAGGTTTTAACCATGGAAAACATAGACAACCAAAAATACATAATTCATAATAATTAGGAGCAATATGAAATAATAAATTATAGGGGGATTTAAATAACAACTGAGATGCTGACAATCTATTAATTGTGTAAACAGTAGTATCAAAGGCATGATTCCAGCAATCAAAAGGAACAAATGCAGAAATGATTTAATTGATTTTTCAAAATATTTTTCAACCACATGATGGAATTTAATAAAAACACTTAAAACTTTAGACTTTTGATGAATAAAATAAATCCAAGAATATTTACTAGAATGATAAAAAAAAAACAATACATAATAACAAAAACCTTCAATAGACGGGACCAGAGATGATCCCCAAACATCAAAACAAACTAACTCTAAAGGCTGAAGTACCTTAAACCTAGACTCAAGAAAAGAAAGTTTATGTGATTTACACATAGCACAAGCCTGACACAGTGAATCAATATTATTATTAAGAAAACAAATCTGATTATTTGATAAGGCAGCCCACATAGAATGAAGATGAGAATGTCCTAGATGTGCATGCCAAGTGGACAATGATGAAAGAAATGCTTTAACGGGAGTTGAAGCTTTAGGCCATGGAAACTTCAATAACATGGTATATAAGCCACCTCTATTCTGGCATCAATATAAGACCTGTTTTATGAGGATATCCTTAATAAGAAAAAAGTTAGGGACATAAACTGAATTTTCACGAGTAAAGGCACTAACCGACAACAAGTTTTCACAAGATTCTAGAACAAAAAGAATATTATTGAGAAAAAAAAAACTATTATTTAAAAAAGCATTAAAAGACCCAACATGTGAAATATAATCATTTCCAATCGTTACAGTCTCAGGACTGTATAAGTATTTGAATTTGTTAGATTTTCCACATTTGCTGTAAGATAATTAACTCCTGAATCCACAATCCACTATTGTGCAGCATGACCAATATGCGCAAGATGGGAACTAGGTTTGGAATAAATATGTTTTGTTTTAGGATTGGAACATGTCCAGGCTATATAACTATACCTTTGACAATTATGACACTGAACATTGGCTGGTACACGATTATTAGCAGGAGTATCAGAAGGAAAATAATGGGAATGAGAATTACCTCGCCCTGATTGGAAAACACCATAAGAATTGTAAGATCGACCTCCTCTTGAACTAGAATTTTGACGCACATTATAGTATGTAGTGAGAGTGAAATTATCAGTCTTAGCTAAATCAAGCAACAATTATTGCTTTTCATTAAGCAACAATCCATACAAGTCATCATATGAAATATATTGTAAGGTTGCATCAAGGGAACAAACAAATGGCCTGTAAAGAGGGCCAAGTCCATCTGTAATTGCACCCACTAATTCTTCCTCCAGTATAGGATTCTTTAAAGCAGCAAGTTGATCAACAATTTGCTTTGTCCATCCTATATAAATAACAATGGTGTCATTTCCTCTTTCAAGTTTATGTAACTTGCCTTTTAGATGTCGAATATGAGTTTGAGAACCAGAAGAATAAATAGTGGCTAGTTTGAGCCAAGCACTATGAGCTATTGTTGCTCCAACCACCTGAGGAAGCAACGACTCAAAAATAGATGCAACAAGCTAGCTTAATATGATTTTTTCCTCTCTAAACCAAACAGAATAGGTAGGATTTAGGTCTTTAGAAGCAAGAGTTTTTGATGGTTGATCAAGTTCCATCAATATGATGAACTAAGTTGTAGCCGGTGAGAAGAGATAACATTTGAGTCTTCCACAATAAATAGTTAGAAGTGTTAGAGAATCTTCCTATATTGTAGAATAAGAATTCTACTTGTTTGAGATAGATTTTTTTCCTATATTATAGAATAGGAATTCTACTTATATTAAGAATTTTGTTGTAACTAAGAATCCTTATTTGCTCTGCATTTGTTAGATGTGTATAAATAGGGCTATACTCCTTTGATTAATTTAAGAAATTTACAAACTTCCCACAATAATCTTTACATGGTATCAGAGCTAATACTCCTACGAGATCTATAATTTTTTTTCAACCCTTCTTTCTTCCTCTATAATTATTTTCTAATGGCTTCTATTACTCTTTCATCCTCTAACTCAATTCCTTTTCTTTCCTCTACCTACACTCATCAAAATTTCTTCATAAAATTAAACAGCAAAAATTATCTAGCTTGAAAAACTCAATTTATTCCCCTTTTTAATTATAAAAAATTTACTTTTTTATTGATGGAACTACTCTATCTCCTCCTTTAATTATTCTGAGTACTGGTGAAAATTCTTATGAAATTCCAAATCCTGCATATGAAACATGGTTTTTATTTGACTAGTTGCTTCATTACTGGTTACTCTCATTTCTTACTGAGAAAATTTTTTCATATGTGGTTGGCCTTACTATATCTTTACAGGTATGACATACTCTTTCTCATACTTTTGGAGTAGTTAATCAGAATCGTCAACTTTAGCTCAATATTGAGTTACAAGAACTCAAGAAGAATGATTTATCTGTTAGCTCTTATCTCAACAAAACCAAATCTCTTACAGATGAATTACAAAGTGCAAGAAGGGAAGTTTCCCTTACTGAATTTAATGCTATTATTTATTGAAATATTAGGAGTGAGTATCATAGTATTATTACCGCTCTTAATCTTCGCCCAACTCCAGTCCCGTTTTATGAACTTTATGGGCAACTTGTGGCTTATGAAATTCTTCTAAATAGTATGAATACTCATGTTACTAGTTACCTAAATAGGTCTGGTCCATCTACCTTCTCTACGTCATAGTCGTCGTTCACCATGAGCGGGCTGCTGCCAACGCCACAACAGCAGCAACCTCCTTAAGCATCACGCCCAGCTTCCTCGTTCAAATAGATTTTCAGACATGATTTTCAGGGACTTGTCAGATTTGTAGCATATGCAATCACACTGCTGATCGTTATTATCGCCGGTACTCTAATAATTCTAGTCGACAGTTTCAATCCCAAGCTAATTTTACCTTTTCATGTGGTACTTATCCCTCTCATTACAATAATCATGATTGTGAGCATCATCTTTGGTATCTTGATACGGGTGCGAATTCATATGTTACACCCAATATTTTCAAAATCGGACCGGTGAAAGTAGAGGGTCAGAGGGTCAGAGGGTCGACAGGGGTCGAACAGATTAAATCGAGAAAAAAAATCAGTATACATATATATGTATATATAATTTAACATTTATTATATATGATGAAAATAAATATAATTTGACATTTATTATTTTTGATCAAAAATTAAAAAATTTTAAAAAAATTTAAAAAATTCTGACCCAGTTGAACCAGAAAAATCAGCCCGATTTCACCTATTCACCTGTTAATCGGCCAGTTCATCAATTTTTTAACCAATTTTTTGGTAATGAATTTTTGGGGCTGACCGAATTGGTCCATGGTTTGGTTCCTAATTTTTTAGTTCGATCGGCCGGTCTAGTTTTAATAACTATGGTTACACCCGATATGTCAACATTGAGAAATATTTCTGAATACAACGGGGGTGATCAATTGCATGTCGAGAATGGTCAAGGTTTGCAAATTTCTCATCTTGGAAAAGTTTCTTTTCCTTATTCACATGGTTCCTTAAATATAAATAATGTGTTATATGTTTCTCGTATATTTAAAAATTAGCTTTCAGTTAATCAATTAGCCAAAGATAATAATATTTTCTTTAAATTTTGGCTAACTCATTTTTCCATCAAGGACAAAAAAACCAAGAAACAACTCCTACGTGGCCCAAGTAGGAAGGGTTTGTATATGATATGTCAACTACGTGCTCAAAGGAAGGAGGTGCATTCTACGAATACACCTCCACCACATAAAGATTGGCATGCTAAACTCGGTCATCCTAATATTAGAAAAGTCAAATGAGTTGTTAAAAATTTTAATTTAGGATCTTTTGTTAGTCCCAGTTCTATTTGTCATTCTTGCTCTTTAGGAAAATTACATAAATTACCATTTTTAACTGTTACTCATTCGAGTTCTCAGCCTTTTGAAATCATACATTCTAATATTTGGGGACCTGCCCCCTATGTTATCTCACTATAGTCATCGTTATTTTATTATTTTTGTTGACGATTTCAGTCGGTTTACATGGATTTATTTTACGAAAAATAAAAGTGAGGTTTTAGCTATTTTTAAACAGTTTGAATCTTATGTTCTGTGTCAATTTCAAATTCTAATTCGTGCTTTTCATTCTGATTGGGGTGATGAATATCAAAGTTTACATAAATATTTTAATCAAGTTGG
>CANXYC010948408.1:0-11126 GCA_948193065.1 Aleurites moluccanus
AAAAATTCTCCCACATTAATTACCATTAATTTCTTCAGATCACTAGCAATAAATTCTGTATACCCCGAATTAATTATCCTAACCCATAGACTTAGACAAATCCAAAGAAAATAACTTTAGGGAGAAAATTTACCTTATTTCCTTCAAACTGAGTTTTCTGCAAAACTCTGCTCAGTTCGATGATTCTGCCTTAATAATAGACTAATCTAGAAGTCTATTGCATAAATCTAAGCCTTAATGCCTTAGAACAAAATATGGAATAATTGGAAGAAAAGACTGAAATCGACAAAGGAAGAAAGAAGGAAAAATTGTGAAAATCGCTGCTGGGTCACTGGGGTAAAATAGACCTCTGCCCAGAAACACGCTGCCCAGCTCGCCTAATTGCCTCGGCAAAGCTCCCTCGCCGGACTGCTTCGACAAAGCTCCTTCGCTGGACTGCTTCGGCAAAGCTCCTTCGCTAGACTGCTTCGGCGAAGCTCCCTCGCCTGGCCAGCTCGCCAACCACTTCGCATTTTCAGCTCGCACTTGCTAACTCGCCAATCTTGATCCGGCATCGCTGCCTCGCACATTCCAGCTCGCATAAGCTAACTCGCGCATGCTGCCTCGCCAAACTCTCCTCGCGACTCATCCTCGCATAAGCCACTCCGGCAATGCTCCTTCGCTTCTTCGCTAACTTCTCTTCGCCAAAAGCTTCTCGCCAAAGCTCTTAGCCAAAATGCCGCCTCGCATTACCAGTCCGTGAAATGCCTTCTCGCTAATGCTGGCTCTCCATAACCAAATACTTCTAAGTTAAGCTCTTGTATGAACATCCCACATTAAGCCAGCTCGCAAATGAGCTACACTAATCCAAACTCATCAATTCCTCTTGCCACTTAATATCAACAGACAGAAGCACAACACAATCAAATTTCATATCAAAACTAATCAACACTCAGACAGTGGTGATTCTCCAAAAGTCACCTAGACTCCTGCATCAAAATCCAACCGAACAGCACTGATACAAAACACTCTCCACTGAGATATACCTATCCAAAAATTATGAAATTTTACAAACATCATCTCAATATACACAGAAACATTTTTCATGTTTATAACTTCAACAAATTCTGTCATTCCCAGAAATTCCAAACATGTACTGCATCCCTGCAGGAATTCTCATCCAGACCAGCCTTGCTCAAATAGACACAACCAACCACATACTCAGAATTTTACCAAACCATTTTATAGAATTATAGCTAAAACATAAATTAACAACTTTCATATTTTACACTTTACCCAATTGTGTCTTTAAGAGTAAGTAATGGTCAACACTGAATTCTGCTGCAGTTCTTAAACAAAATTTTCTGAAATTTTAAACTTCTCATTTAAATCTTTTAAAATTCTCCAAACCTATAAAATCAACAAATACACTTCAAAAAAATGGCAGATATTACATTTCTAAATTTCACCACTCTATCAATATTGTCTCTATGTTTTTCACTGATTCCTCAATCGAGTTATTTCCAAGTTCTGACACAGGTAATTCTGATACACTCAATAGTAGGCCTTCCCTACCTGCTCCTACTGATCCTGTTCTAGCTGTTGATCCTGCACCTGTACCTACACCTATCCTTGACACCACTCTTCGTCGTTCTTCCCGGGTAAGAGAAACTCCTCATTACCTTACTGATTTCCATTGTTATTCTGCTATTGCAACCCTTCATGAGCCTCGCTCTTATCGTGAGGCAAGTACTGACCCTCTTTGGCAGCAAGCTATGACTAAAGAACTTCAGGCTTTAGAGAAAACTCATACTTGGGACTTAGTCGATCTTCCTCCTAACAAGTCCCCTATTAGTTGCAAATGGATTTATAAAATCAAGACTCATTCTGATGGGTCCGTTGAGCGCTATAAAGCTTGCTTAGTAGCCAAAGGTTACACTCAAGAATATGGGATAGACTATGAAGAAACTTTTGCTCCGGTTGCTCGATTAACATCAGTTCGTAGTCTATTAGCTATTACTGCAGTTCATAAATGGAAGCTTCTCCAGATGGATGTTAAAAATGCTTTCCTACATGGTAATTTGTCAGAAGAGGTGTATATGCATCCTCCCCCTGGTTATCATTCTCCCCATAAAGTCTGCAAGCTTCGACGAGCTTTGTATGGATTAAAACAAGCTCATCAGGCCTGGTTTGCCAAATTTAGTTCTACTGTTGCTCAACTTGGCTTTATTCTAGTCCACATGATTCTGCATTGTTCATTCGTCGAACTGACCATGGTATTGTACTTCTGCTACTTTATGTTGATGATATGATAATAACAGGTAATGATATATCTGGTCTCTCCGAATTACAACATTTCCTCAGTCAACATTTTGAAATGAAGGACCTTGGTAATCTCAGCTATTTTTTGGGTCTTGAAGTTTCTCATAATTCTGAAGGTTATTATCTTTCTCAAGCTAAGTATGCATCTGATCTACTTTCTCGAGCGGGCATTACTGATGGTAAAACTATATCAACCCCTTTGGAACTTAATTGCAAACTTACTCCTCTTGATGGCACTCCTCTTGATGATCCTACTTTATATTGACAACTTGTTGGTAGTCTTGTTTATCTCATTGTTACTCGACCTGATATCTCATATGCAGTTCACTTGGTCAGTCAGTTCATGTCTGCCCCTCGCTCATCACATTTTTCTGTAGTCCTTCGAATACTTCGATATATTAAAGGCACACTTTTTCATGGTCTACATTTTTCTGCTCACTCCTCTTTGGAGTTATCTAGCTACTCTAATGATGATTGGGCTGGTGATCCCACAGATCGTCGTTCTACCACTGGTTATTGTTTTTTCTTAGGAGATTCTGTTATCTCTTGGCATAGCAAAAAGCAAACAGTCGTTGCTTGTTCCAGCACAGAATCTGAGTATCGTGCTTTAGCTGATGCTACATCTGAATTACTTTGGTTACGCTGGTTATTAATTGATATGGGTGTCAAACAATCTGCTACTACTATGCTTCATTGTGATAATAGAAGTGCTATACAGATCTCTCATAATGACGTTTTTCATGAGCATACCAAACACATTGAAATTGATTATCATTTTGTTCAGCATCATGTTACTCAGGGCACCATACTTTTGATTCCTGTCTCCTCTACTAACCAAGCAGCTAATACCTTCACCAAAACCCATCCTCCCACGTGTTTTCAAGATTTACTGAGCAAACTCAAGTTGGCATCCACTATACCATCTTGAGTTTGAGGGGGGATGTTAACGTGATTATAGGAATCAATGGCATCAGTAGCCTTGATTCTATGATGTAAATAAGCAGTTTTTTAGGATGAATTTTTAGAATGTGTATCACAACTTTGACAACTTTTCTTTCCTTTTGCATTGATAATTTTTCTTTCCTTTTCTAGTCTTCGGTCTCTTGTATAAATATCAGTCTTCATTATACAATTCAAATCAAGAAATATATAAATTCCTTCTCTGTTAATAGTTATAAAGATTATATAATTTTGGGAGTATATTTTCTATGCAAGTTAAGAATTTTGGAAAATTATTAAAATGTTGAGTTAGGTACTATTCATATTGGGAATTACTTTGAAATTACATGGAAAACTCTGTCAAAATTTATATTTAATAATTAATATTTTATTTGTTAAGTGAATGGATAAGAGTTTTATAGGTATTGGTAGTCTGACTATTCCTACTTAGGACCATTATATTCTAAATGTAGGACGTAACATGATATGAATTAATGAATAATATATTTGACAAGTACCTATTAAACTAACACGTAAAAAAGTAAAATGAATTAGAATTTAATACGGATAAAAGAAAAATAAAACTATTTTTTTTTTTACGAAGAGAGTATTTAATTAATGGAATTATAGGAATTTTATAATTAGAACTTAGAAGAGAAAATTTAGAGATGGAAAAAGTATATTCATGTGAGTCATTAGCGAAAAAAAAAATCAATGATGAAAATTTTTATAGAAAATAAAATGGAAAGCAAGCAATAAAGTCAAATTATACTCTCTTAAGTAAAAATCAAAATCAACAACATAGAAAATAAACATAATTTCTAAAACCTCAACTTGACTTTAAACTGTGCTTTTGTTTTTTGGTTTTTGGAAGGCACTTGACTTTTAACTATATGTAACATAGAAAATAAATATAATTAATACTTTCTTTTTGTCTATAGACATGATCATGGAATCATTGGCTCAACTCAACTAAAAAGACAATACATATATTAAAAATATAATATTAAGAATAAAATTCATAACACTTAAATTCTAAATCTAGTTAACCAATATACCACTTGAATACTTTTGTGAAATTATATTAAAATTTATTTATTTTTTCAAAAATATTTTCACTAAAATTTGAATTTAATATCTCAATTTTTTTTTTTTAATTTGCCAATTTTCCTTTATTTATGGATTATTGTGAGTTGTGTTGGGCCAATTTTAAGAAAATGGGTTCCAGCATGACAAAATTTTAGGTTAAATTAATTGAGTTGGGCTGAATTTAGACTTAATATAAAAATATCTGACTTGACCGAATTTGATTTGACTCGTAAAAGGAATAATACTATTTGTTTATATAAAAATTTATTAGAGATAATTTATAATATCCTAGAATATTATACAGACTCAAGTGAATCATAACGGTGGATAGTAAGTTACTTGAAAAATAAATAAGTCAAAATTAATTTAAGAAAAATATAAAAAATAAATTCAAGAAAAAAATATTCCCTAAAAATTTTAAGGATGACAATAACCAATATTATCGGTAGTCGATTTTTATAATTTTTTAAGAGGTTATTTATTAAAATTAATTGACGATAGCTTAAATTAGGATCCTAAATTATTAAAAAAAAAAAAATTGAGAATCAGTATAAAATTAAAAAGGTGAATGGATAGTGAAAAAAAGAAGAAGATGATGAGAAAATTATTATTTAGAGTAATTATCAGTTCTTGATTTTTAATTTATTTTCAAAAGTTAATTTATTTAAATTTATTTTACATAATTTAAATTAGATGAATTATGAGTCAAAAGAAAATAAATTTAAGTATGGTAGTAAATGTGATTAAAGATGGATATGAAAAAAAAAAAAAAGAAATTAAGGAGATTTAAATTTTTAATTTTTGAATTTTTACTGAAATAAGTTCGGAATAAAAATTCTTTAATTATTAAAGTTAATTGATTCAATTGAATTGAGGTATAACATGAAATATAAAGTTTCATAGAATTTTAATGGAAGAATTTTAAGGACTCGATTGAAAGAAATTAAAAAGATTTATGGTTACAAGTATAAATTTGAAAAATTATTAGATCAAAGTATAATTACCTAAAGTTGTAGGACCCATCAAGTCAAAATTCCTTTTAATCAAAATTATTTAGAATTCTCCAAGGAAAAATCCTTGGAGTGGCTGGCCACATCTAGAGAAAATAGAGATTTTTATTTGTAGATTTTTCCACCAATTCATAGAAAATATGGCAAATGGCCAAAATCTAGAATTTTCTTGCATTTTTTCCATTTCTTCCTATTGGCTTTGGAGTATAAATAGGAAGATAATGTTAGCTATTTGGAGAACTCTATGGCCAAACCACCCATAGCAAAATCTCCAAAAATACTTCTTAACCTCCTTCCAGAGAAACCAACTCTCCAAATTAAGAAATATTAGATAGAGGTAAGAAAGTGATGAAGAAAAATTGATGGATTTGATATCAAGTTATTTGAAGGAAAAAAAAGAAGTAAAGTAGGTGTTCAAGTAAAGGTAAGGTTCTCAAACTTAGTTCTTTAATTTAGTTTGTAAGTGTTATAGCTTGATTGAGTAATGAATTGAATTAATTGAACTAAAAAACCTAAAGTTGACTTAGAATTTTGAGATTTCTGAAATCTACATTCGATCAGAAAGTTGTAGCCCATATTACATGACCTTAAGCAATGAATTTGAGAAAGTTCAAAATATGAAAGTTATAGATTTAGCTCTTAAGTATAATCATATAAAAGATTTTTGTAAAATTCAAAGTAAGGAAAAAGATAATAGGTTGTTAGTGGAGCTAACTCAGATGAAGGGTTCAACAAGAAAGGCTACTGTATTTTGATGATATGAGAATCTTAAAGGCATAATTTTATTAAGTGTTAAACATGAAAGTTATATATATATATGTGTTAGTTAGATGCCTGTAAAAGGGTTTAGTAACATTCTATGTGAATAGAGATATTGGATTATAAGTACAATTGGTTCGAACTGACAGAATTACAAAAAAGGGTTATTGTGTTATATTGATATGAGGACCTTAGATTCTGAATTAGGAAAAGTATTAATGATTAAAAGTGTTCATTTATATGTAAAATAAGTGACAATTAAATAGTTTTGCATTTGGATAAACACGGATTGAGTTATAGACATAGAATTGGAGTTTGCCCAAAAATAAATTGCAAAACAATAGGTCTAATTTTGAAAATTCACTAATAATTGTATAGTGAACAGATTGACCTGAAATTTGAATATGTAATACTATCATATGTCTAATTTAAGTAGGAAAAACAATTAAAACAATTTGATAAGTGTAATGTGAGATATAAGTAAAAGTAACAAAATTTCCAGTAGAAATTTTCTCAAGAACAAACCCTTAGATTTGGGGATTTTAGAAAATTTTTTTAATTTAAGTTTAATTAATATAATTGTCACATCTCCCACTTTGAAAAATGCGACGGTATTATGATATAGGTAAGCGTAAGGTCCCTAAACCTGTAGAACCCAATTTAATAAATTTTACAGAAATTTCACAATAACTTTCCCATAAATTCATGTTTATATCCAGGACCCATGTCCATCTCTTCAACAATAACAATAACACAACCTGCAAAAAAAATGATACTTGTAAACTTCCATCCGTAACCCCCGAATCTACCACATATATCAATCAATAGCACAATACTTCAACATAGCAATTCATAAAATATTATCCACTTTCACTAATTATAGTGCACTGTATATTTATAATAAGTTAGAACCGTTATAATTTACATATACCAAAATATTACTACAAACTAACAATTATGAATCATGGAGCACTACATAAATAAATATAAAGGAGTTTACATAGATAAAAGGGGTTTCCAGCTCTGGGGAGAAGATGGATGGAACCACAGTTATCTACTAAACCCTGAAAAATTTTAAATCACGGAAAAGTGAGATAATACTCAGTGAATAACATATATAATACTTCCCTGATAAGATTAAGGTATAAGAAAAATAAATAAAATAACAATGAGTGAAATAAAGGAATAACAATACACATGAATAATAATCAAATAATTAAATAGGATTATAGCCACTGAAATCCAATCAGGGTAGCAATATGTCAAAGTGGTACTTAATGAATCAATATAATTAGAAGGGTAATTAATCACATAGAATTTGTGTCAAACAAGGATGTTGAGCCAAATGCTCCAATAATAATATATTGAGACAAATACTCATATAGCAATAATAGATAGCAAAATCCATTGAAATATAAACATAGGCTACATATCTTGATAGCATATTTCACTGAAGTCATACAGTTGATCAGATTGTAGGGCTGGGATCACCTCTCACCAGATGAGGATCACTGAAACATTGTGCACAATGTCCGATGTAAAAATACTACTCAATCGGGAAAGTAGTCTATCATTGATCACATACAGAGTACATCAATATCAATATCAATAATTAATGAAAGGTTCATTTATATGAAGTTTATAAGCAAAGAAAATAACAATGGTGATTCAAATAGTTATTGAACAATCAATAATAAGGGTTTGGTTACACAATGGCAATTCAAGAAGAAATAATAATTAAACAGAGTATAACAAAGAAGATATTTGGTCCATAATAAACAAAATAATTCCGATGGCTATTAACAATATTTATATGGTATATGATTCACAATAAGAATGTAATGTAACAATAATGTATTAAGATTAATATGAATTGATTATCAATTAAGAACATATCAAAGAATGTAGTATTTCACTTAAACAAAAATTAAGGCCTTGAAAAGCGCAATTAATGAATTAGAAAGTAATTATTAACAATGACAATATATTTGGGACTCATAAGGTGGGATTAAGGCAAAGGAAATAAACTTGGACAATTAAAAAATAATGTAGGCTCAATTGAAGAAAGATGTATATATGTTACTCACCTTGATAATCAAAAGCAAAAGGAAACTCCTTTTTTATCTAACACAAGCAAAAGGGTTGCTCTTCATCATCCTTTTCCTTTCCTTTATTCTTAAAAGCTATAACACATAAATTTTAAATTTAGGGTTATATTCATGACACATTTATATTAAATAAACTTAATACAAGAATTCCCTTATAATTCTTTCATTTTGTTTTAGTTTTCCTCAATTTTCACTTATGGCATCCTTCACTAAAATGGCTATATTTGGAGTTTTACTAAAACCTTATTTTTTTTAATAATATAATAAGAATAAGCTCCTCCAATTGTTCTAATTATTTTTGATAATGAAATTAGACATATAGGGTTCCAACATATCCAAAAATTAGATAGTTCTGGATGCTACAAAATTTATAGTGAATTTTCAAATTTCACCCTGCAATCATGCCAACTACCTTAAAAATCCCATCCGACAGGCTCTACTGTTTCTATTGCAACTCCCTCTATACACATTCAAATCCTATTATATTCACATAATTTTAGCTAAGATTCAGAGGAACAACTTTCGTGTTTTGAGGTTTTTCTAATTCAGACAGTAAGGATTTCAAATTTAGAGAATGCATGGGTTACATATTTCTAAGTTTAGTTATGAGTTTGGTTTTGAGTCAATAGCACTAAGGTTCACATATCTCTTAAGTTACTTAATATTTTGCAGAGATTTTTCAGGAAAACTTAGTTAAGATATAAAGTTACAACTTTTATGTTTTGAGCATTTTCAATTGACTTCATTAAAATCATAAAATAGCTTCTCCAAAATTCTATTCAGTCTTAGGATTTTTACTATTTTCAGAATTTCAGAACTTCTCTACTACCTACATGCTTTTCTTACTTCATTCTAACTTCTATTAATTTATTTATTTAAAAATTTCAGCATATCATACTTTTATCAAAACCCTAGTTCAACTTTCTATTAGTTCATATAGACAATAATTTTATTTGCAAATTAACAAAGGAATAGATAGAGGAGATTAAGGTATTTACCTTATTTTGGTTGAACTTCTCTAACTCCTATAAATTCCACTACAAGAACACCACTTTTATCTTGCTTCCCTTCACTCCTCAACTTCACAAACTCTTTATTTCCATCACCACATGACTTTAGAGTTAAAGCTACCTTAATTGAATGAGAGAAAGAAGAGATTTGAAGGCTTGAAGTTGAAGAATTTTGGGAGGGAGAATTGGTTGAGAGATTCTTCCACCACTCCAAGATGAGCACAAATTTTCCTTTCATTTTCTTATATAAATTTTCATTCCATTTTTGAACCAATAGATGAATAGATAAATAATTAAAAGAAAAGAAATACAATGAAATTATAACATAAGCAGGGCGATGTCATAATTTCTAATTAAATTAATTTTATTATTTTGTGGCAAATAATTTATACAAATGGAGGAACTTGACTTGTGATGAAGAAGACTTGATGATCGAGCTCTCCACATGGCTAGCCCTTCCAAGCCTCTAAGATTGACTTTTGTGACTTTTTAATTATGTTTAATTAAGCTAATTAATCCTCACGTTGCTAATTATTATAATTTTCCATTTTGCTTATATCTATTTCACTCCATTCACTTCTATTTCATTATTAAACACTCTATAATGGTTCTAATGTCTTGAACATATTTTTATTTTAGTCATTAATTTCTTAGGTTGACATAAAAAAAATCATAATTTGAATTTTCCCACAATTTATTAAAATTCTTTTACTAAATATTACTCGGTTGGAGTTTTCGTTGGAAGGTTTGTTTTGTTTTTATTTATTATTCATATAATTCTTCTCTTTTTATTGACTACTATAATTCCCTAGGTTGCTTTAGGTTCTATTTGAGTTTTCCCTAATTATATATAGCATATACCCTATCAAGAATTAAAAAAAAAAAAATTCACCCCATTTACATTTTCGAAGCTCTTCCAATAATTGCATATAGAAAATATGGCGGGTTATTACAGTAATTTCATGTTAAATAGTGTCAAAATTGAGATTAATTGAATGTGTGACATCAAAGGATTAATGAAGATAAAAAGAAGACCATAAGTGCTATATCATTGGATTAAAGAGATAAAAATTAAAAATATGGAGTTTAAAGACTAAAGTGAATTATAAATACATTATTATGCATATTGTAATCATTTTTTGAATTATTAAATCCATTTGCTTATTGTTATCATTCATATCAAAATATTTTTCTTTGTTCACTAATGACTGTTACTTGATATTCCCTACATGAAAATCATACTATATGATCATAAGTATAATAACCTAACTTGCTAAATATTTAATGAAATGACATAATAGAACTATCCGACCGATGTGGTAGTAGAAAAGTATCATCGGCATTGTGCATAATAAATATTTTTTACTAGGACCCTTGCTAAGAAGGGGCTAATGTCCTAGCCATAAAGTCTGATCAATTTTATGTATTTCATGAGTTACTTTATAAGTTATTTCATGAGGTCATATATCTGTTATATTCATATTTATTTGGACTATTGAATTATTGATATATGTGACACAAATTAATATTATTTGTTTCATTAATTGATTACGTAAGTTTGTGTATAATAATATGCTTATAACTCACTGAGTAGTTTATACCCACTCTTTTCGTAATTTAATGTTTTTCAGTTACGAAACAGATAGTAGTAACGGTTCCAAAGGTATTATTCTTCCTCTCATTGGAATCATGTCACACCCCAACTCCCGTGGTGCAACGGTCCTAGGGCAAGGGTAGGCTTAAGGCTATCATAAACCCATAGAACTCACATATCCTAAATCTCATACACAATTATATCAATTATAAACATCATATAATATCATACAATGAGCATTTCTATAAATTTAATTAAACATCAATCATATCTTTACCATTATCATTTCATGGCTTTTTCTTGTTTCTTACTGATC
>CANXYC010948579.1:0-11411 GCA_948193065.1 Aleurites moluccanus
TTGAACCAATACTGAGCATGGCATCATCCTCAATCCAACATACTCAGTCAAAACTGAATATGGCTTCAAAACCTCACCACTCCACGGTCACTACCTAACAAATTGCCAACTCCCTCTCAAACTTTAATGACCACCAAAGTAATCTAAGTCATCATTCCTCAATAGTGGGCCATCTCTTCGAATCACAGTCCCCAAAATGGGTCATCTCCACAAGAACCCAAGTGCAGCCCTTAGATTAACCATAGTCTCACCTTTTGATCCATCATAGTCTTACCCTTTGATCCAAGATCAAAACCTATTCAAATCTATGATACCAAATCAGCCAAAGTCTCACCGTTTGATCAAACCCGATGCAATTAATCTCACCCTCAAAGACCAACAAAATGACCAAGCTACTCCTTCCCACAAGTCACCTTCCTTCAAAGGGTGGGGCATCCTACTAAAATTTCAATCATCAATCTGACATTTCTCATAAATTATCACCTTACAATGCATCTCAGCCTTTCACTGGTTCAAGGTATTAGATTTGTCAAAGCATGCATTAGAAATAGGATGCACATGCAAATTTAGAGTCTCATTTAGTATCAATCATAGCTCATTGAACCCTCCAAGGGTAATTGTATTTTCCAAACTAGAACAGAATTAGGTTTGGACTTTTGAAAAAAATCGATTGCCTAAAGAGCTCAGGTTTTCACTTCTAGCATAACATAGAGTTAGAGCATTGCATCTCATTAAATCCTTTCGATTTAGGGCATCCTAAATTGCATTATTTCCTCAGACTTTGGAAAAACTCTTAAGCCATGCATCATTTCCTTTAACTCAAAGGTTCATAAGTCACATATTATTAAAGTCTCACTCATTTAATTTTGAACTTGAAAAAAAATAAAAATAAAAAATCATTTTAAGTCCAAATAGCCCTTGGCAAACCAAAAATCATTTTAAGTCCAAGTAGCCCTTGGCAAACCAAAAATCATTTTAAGCCCAAGTAGTCCTTGGCAAACCAGAAATCATTTTAAGCCCAAGCAGCCCTTGGCAAACTAAAAATCATTTTAAGCCCAAGTAGCCCTTGGCAAACCAAAAATCATTTTAAGCCCAAGCAGCCCTTGGCAAACCAAAAATCTTTTTTAAGCCCAAGTAGCCCTTGGCAAACCAAAAATCATTTTAAGCCCAAGCAGCCCTTGGCAAACCAAAAATCATTTTAAGCCCAAGTATCCCTTGGCAAGCCAAAAATTATTTTAAGCCCAAGCAGTCATTGGCGAAATCAAAATCCATTTTCCACCCGATTTCATTCTGAAAATGTTTGAAATCAAAATCAATTTTCCATCTGATTTCATTCTGAAAAATGTCTGAAATTCAAAAATCTATTTCCCATCTGACTTCACCCTGAAAGATGCTTGAAGCCAAAACATTTGAGCATTCATCCTATATGCTTAGCATAACACCAATATCATCTTTAGCACAATATTCTCATCACCCTAGCAGAGAGTTAGGATCCCTCATTCTGAGACCTATAGCAGAGTTAGGCCTCTCTTTTTCTAAAGTCAACCATCTCAGGTCATCCTTGGGTTTCACATCTTAAACTTAGCACAATTCAAGAATAACCATCCTAAGGGTAGCTTTAGGATATTTTCAGACCATCCTAAGGGTAGCTTTAGGATCTTTTCAGACCGTCCTAAGGGTAGCTTTAGGAACTTTTCAGACTATCCTAAGGGTAGCTTTAGGAACTCATCAACCTTTTCTAAGGATATCCTTAGAAGCTTTTCAGACCATTCTAAGGGTAGCTTTAGGAGCTTTTCAGACCATCCTAAGGGTAGCTTTAGGAGCTTTTCAGACCATCCTAAGGGTAGCTTTAGGATCTCATCAAACTTTTCTAAAGGTAGCCTTAGAAGTTTTTCAGACCATCTTAAGGGTAGCTTTAGGAGCTTTTCAAATCATCCTAAGGGTAGCTTTAGGATCTCATCAACCTTTTCTAAGGGTATCCTTATAAGCTTTTCAGACCATCCTAAGGGTAGCTTTAGGATCTCATCAAACTTTTCTAAGGGTAGCCTTATAAGTTTTTCAGACCATCATAAAGGCAGCTTTAGGAGCTTTTCAGACCATCCTAAGGGTAGCTTTAGGATCTCATCAACCTTTTCTAAGGGTATCCTTAGAAGCTTTTCAGACCATCCTAAGGGTAGCTTTAGGATCTTCCCAGACCATCCTAAGGGTAGCTTTAGGATCTCATCATACTTTTCTAAGGGTAGACTTAGAAGCTTTGCAGACCATCCTAAGGGTAGCTTTAGGATCTCATCAGACTTTTCTAAAGGTAGACTTAGAAGCTTTTCAGACCATCCTAAAGGTAGCTTTAGGATATTTTTTCGACCATTTTAGGGGCAACCTTCAAAGCACCTCTTCGTACCCTTCCTAGGATAGCCTTAGGATATCTTTACCTTATTATGGTAGCCTGTGTCCACTATCAACATGATTTCCTTTCTAGAAAAGCAACCATACTGAGCATTCCTTTGTTCCAAACAGACAGGAACAACCCAATTCACCTACATCACGTCTGTCATTCAAAATGGACAGTCGTGATGGGAGCAACTATGAACACTCATTTTTTACACCCCTCAGACTCGTGCCAACCTGAACGACACTCCCCGGAACCAAACCTGCACTCAGACGGACTTAGAATGGCCTTTGGATGAAGTCGGACCAGACTTGCCACCCTTTAGGCATAGCATTGCCACCAGAGAAGGGTGGAGACGGCAGCTGCCATGCCCAAGGGTGGCAGCATAGCTCCTTGCCACTGCTGCCGCCAAGGCCCTCGGCGGCTCCGCCACCCCCTTCCGGCAGCAACAGTGCCTCTTGCCGGTGGCAGCGACGTTCTGGACCTGTTTTCTTCTGAATCCCACATTGAAAAATGGTGGGATTCAACCCTCCAAACTCCTATTATAAATAGAGAGCCTCCCCCACCTTCCAAGACACACAACGACACACAGAAACACACAAGAAGTGAGAAAAGCAACAAAAGACAAGGAAAAGAAGACAATAAATCATTTAATCTATTAGATTTCGTCTTTTTTCCCTTCCAAGTCATATTTTCTCTCTTTTTAGCTCTCTTTAAAATTAAAGAGTTGCTACTAGGGGCGTGTTGAGCCTTAAAGTTATATTTTTCCAAGCAAAGTCCCTCTGCCGGTTTGTTTTCTTAAGAGCTAAGAGGACATCTCGACCCATTTCCTCGGGCTTCATCCGATCCAAAGTGGAACTCCGGTCCGAAAGAGCACTCCATCCGCTAACATCCCCAAAAGCTAGGGCAAAGGTATCGTCTCCTAACTCATCTTCTTTATTTTGGTAGACATTAAAATAAAGAATCAAAACATGATAAATTGGGCATAAAATCAACCATCCTTCGTGAGAAGGAAGAACTGTGTGGGTTTTGATTCCCATTCGACGGGATACGCAAGCAAGCTGTATAAAAGCTTCAAATCTAAAAAAAGACAAAAACCATCTCTTTTGCTTTGATTATTTGCTTTATTTTATTTGTTGAATGTATTCTTTGGAGAATGTGTGATCAACCTAGAACCCATAAGGGCTAGAGTTGATATCCCCTATTTTGGGATTTTTTGAGGTGTAAGAACTTACTTTTATCGCTTTCTTTTGATTGTTTTACTTGATTGCTTATATTATTATTGTTCATCCATTTATTTACTTGCTTATGCATCTTATATGTCATTCTTTAATTGCTCATGAAAATTATTTTAATTCAAGGTTAAAATTAAAAGCCAAGTTTAACCGAAAACCTAGTCCCCGAATCCTCTTTGGTTTTAAAGACTAGTGCACTTTTTCCTTTGGGATAAAATTGGAGTCAAAATAGGTTTTTACCTTAAATTTTCCCAACAAAAATAACTTAAGGTGGCGACTTCAAAATCAAAATCATTTTTAAAAAAAGCCGCTAAGGTCGTCTCCTCCGTGAGAAATTACCCCAAATGAGCACTCCGATCCCACACATTTTTTTTAAGAGGGCCCCGGACGCGGTGCTCGGGCGAAGCCTCACACCTATGATATGCATAAGTATAGAACGCTTTTCCCAATGAGAGTAAATTCATTGGTCCATGTGCACAATAGGAGCCCAACTAATAGGGTTTTTATCAGTGTTCCACCTAGAGGGGGCCATGAACTTTAGGCATATGCCCGCGTAAGCATATGTGCACGTTAAGGTAGCAAGGCTACTGATACGTATGATATGATATCAGTTCTATCCTATATGTGATTTGATAATGTCATCCTTTGCAGGCATTCTTATGTTCCAAATGAGAACCACAATCTAATTTATGATATGATTTTAATAGTGCTATTTGTTGTAAGCACTCACATTCTTCTTTAAGAATAAGCTTATGATTCTTTCATGCCCAGTATATGTATATATTTATATTCATGATTTGACACCCAGATTCTTGATTTACTTGACGCATTTTGTAGTTCATATCTTATTGAGTTGATGGCTCATTCATCTTCTGTGGATTTCAGGTACTAGTGTAGCTTGAGAGAGAGCTAATCCAGATGATAGAGCTTCTTGATTTCTTCTCCACAAGAAGCTTGGATGTAATTATGCTGAATACTATCTTTGTTATGTATATATAAATTTTCTATTTAGAAGTACTATCTTAGAGTTCCGTAGATAGATATGAATGGATGATTTTGTTTCCATAAATGACATTTGTAGTTTCTCCTTTGTTCCATATTGATATTAGAATTGTTGTCTTTTGATCGGTAGGGAACAAGTGGAGATGTTATGATTAAAGATGATAAATTATAAGATATGATGTTTGCATTCAATAAGTGTATGCTATTATGTATGAGACAGGTTTAGTTAAGGGTTCTACAAGTTTATGGTGGCCTTATGCCTACCCTTGCCTTAGGACCGTCGCACCGGTGGTGTTGGAGTGTGACAGAGGTGGTATTAGAGCTATAGGTTTATAATTATAAGATAGATAGATATATGTTCAAGTTCCCTAGTATAAGTGATTGATTAAGATGACTACGGAGCATAGGACTCATGTCACATTAATGTTGTGTATTCCTTTGGTATAGACCTACGTTAATCATGTGTTTTAAGTCTGAGATTGCCTTGTTTTTCTTATTAGTATCGAGATGCCTCTGAGGCGAGGAAGAGGACGTGGTAGAGGCCGTCTTAGAAGAGAGCTACCTTCTGAAGTAGGATCCGTGGGTAGAGTGGGAGGTGATGATGTTCCTCCAGAGCCACAGGTAAATGTGGTTCATATGGCTCAATGGTTGGATCAGTTGCAGAGGAACTATGAGATTTGAGCTGAGTTCATTACTCAAGAGGCAGCAACAGTCTCCTCCTGTGCAGGTAGTTCCGGATATTCCAGTTCCTCTAGTAGTTCCTCCACTTCCGCCAGTAGTGGTACCTCAGGTTGAGGAAATTTCATTTGAGAGATTCTTGAAGCTCAAACCTTCATAATACAAAGGTGAGGTAGATCCTACAGATTTTCTTGAGGAAATAGAAGAGAAAATTCAGATTTTGAAGATCCATGATAGAAGAGCGATTGAGTTTGTAGGATATTTGACAAAGGCCGAAACTAAAGATTGGTTTAGGCGAAGTATTTCAAACATGCTTAGGGGTAATGAAAAGCTGTCGTGGGAGAGATTCAAGGAGATGGTTCTTAATGAGTTTCTTCCAGAAAGTATAAGGGATGCTAAGTCCATTGAGTTTGAGAGGTTGGTTCAGACTTCTGGTATGACTATTTCAGAGTATGCAAGGAGGTTTAGTCAGTTGAGCAAGTTTGCTCCAGCTCTTGTGCCTACAAAAGCAGCTCAGATTCAGAGGTTCCGTAGAGGACTTATAGCTTCATTGTTTAAATTTTTTGCTGCTTTTGAGTTTGACTCTTACTCTAAACTTGTGGATAAGGCTAGAGTAATAGAGAATAGAGAAATGGAGGTTAGATCTGAAAGGGAAGAGAGGAAGAAGGCTAAGATTGGAAGTTCCTCTAGGCAGGATAGCGAGGTAAAGAGTATGAATATCTCGCACCCATCAGTTTCCCAGAGCCGATATAGAGGACCATCAGGGAGATTCCAGCAGAGATCGAATCCCTCTAGAATTGCTTCACAGATGAGCTATGGTACAGCCAATTCTGCACCACCTAGGACTTCTAATCCTTCTCATCCTATGTGTGGTAAGCTTCATAGAGGGCCTTGTTTCTTCGGGTCAGGTGCATGCTAGGGATGTGGACAGCATGGTCATTTGCTTAAGGATGTCCACAACCTTCTTTTAGAGCTAGACCCCAGTCTTCTCAAACTACAGTTCAGATAGTTAGGGAGAGAAGTGTGAGTCAGCAGTCCGGCGTTAGTAGTGGTATGTTGGGTAGGACCCCAGAGGCAAGTAAAGGTTCAGGTCAGACTCATGATCAAGCTACCGTTCAGGCACCTATGGGAAGAGATAGAGGAAGAGTGTTTACTCTTACACAGCAAGAGGCCCAAACTTCTAACACGGTGGTCATAAGTATTCTTCCTATTCAGGCTTTGAATGCTAGAGTATTGTTTGATTCGGGAGCTAGGCATTCATTTGTTTCTTCATATTTTGCTAAGAAATTGAATGTGCCATGTGAAATTCTTAAGAATGCTTTGGTAGTATCGACTCCTTTAGAGGAAGAGATTAAAGTTCATGATTTTTATCCATCTTATGTGGTTAGCATAAGTGGTAAAAGTTTAGAAGTAGATTTGATTGTGTTGCCTTATTAGAATTTGATGTGATTTTGGGCATGGATTGGTTGTCCAAATATTATACAACCATAGATTGCAATGGGAAAAAGTTAGTTTTCAAGCCACCTTCAGGTGAGGAGTTTGAATTCCAAGGGGAACGGAGTGAAGCACCATATAATATCATATCAGCCTTAAGGGCGAAGAGATTGATGAGGAAAGGGTGCCAAGGATATTTGGCTTACGTCCAAGATACTCGAAAGGAAGTAAAAGGTTTGGAGCAGATTCCTATTATTAATGAGTTTCCAGATATATTTCCTGAAGAGTTACCTAGGTTGCCACCAGATAGAGAGATAGAATTCGATATTGAGTTGCTATTTGGCACAGACCTGATTTCTATTCCTCCTTATCGTATGACACCAATAGAATTGAGAGAGTTAAAGACTCAATTACAAGATTTGCTTGACAAAGAATTCATCAGACCTAGCAGTTCACCTTAGGGTGCACCGGTACTCTTTGTGAAGAAGAAGGATGGTTCTATGAGATTATGCATAGATTATAGGCAGCTCAACAAAACAACTATCAGGAATAAGTATCCTTTGCCAAGAGTAGATGATTTATTTGATCAATTGCAGGGTGCAAGTCATTTCTCCAAGATAGACTTGAGATCAGGTTACCATCAATTGAGAATTCAGAATGAGGATGTGTTAAAGACAGCTTTTCGAACCAGATATGGTCACTACGAGTTTCTAGTATTACCATTTGGATTGACTAGTGCACCAGTTGCATTT
Organism: Aleurites moluccanus; assembly: GCA_948193065.1. Classification (NCBI taxonomy): domain Eukaryota; kingdom Viridiplantae; phylum Streptophyta; class Magnoliopsida; order Malpighiales; family Euphorbiaceae; genus Aleurites; species Aleurites moluccanus. The sequence continues at coordinate 7,488 of CANXYC010948579.1, forward strand.
ATGGATTGATAAACCGGGTGTTCAAGCCACTTTTGGATAAGTTTGTTATTGTGTTTATTAATGACATTCTTGTATATTCTGAAAGTGAAGAAGAGCATACAGAGCATCTTAGAATTGCGTTGTAGATTTTGAGAGAGCATCAGCTGTTTGCTAAACTTTCAAAGTATGAGTTTTGGCTCAAGAGTGGGCTTTCTAGGACACATAGTGAGCAAGGATGGGCTTGAAGTTGATCCTAAGAAAGTGGATGCAATTCTGAATTGGCCTAGACCCATAAATGTTTCAAAAGTTAGAAGTTTATTGGGTTTGGCAGGCTATTACAAAAGGTTCGTTTAAGACTTTTCTTAGATTGCAACTCCTTTGAGTAAGCTCACCTATAAGCAAGTGAAATTTTTGTGGTCAGATGCATGTGATAAGAGTTTCCAGAAATTAAAGGTTTGTCTCACTACTGCACCTATCTTAGCCTTGTCGTCTGGTGAAGGAGGATATGCAGTGTATTATGATGCATCGAGAGTAGGACTAGGTTGTGTGCTTAAATAGTATGGAAAGGTGATAGCCTATGCTTTTAGGCAGTTACAGAAGCATGAGGTGAATTATCCAACCCATGATCTTGAATTGGCTGCAGTTGTATTTGCTTTGAAGATATTGAGACATTATATGTATGGAGAAAAGTGTGAGATCTTCACATATCATAAGAGTTTGAAATATATATTTCAGTAGAAAGATCTTAACCTTAGGCAACGAAGATGGTTTGAATTGCTTAAAGATTATGACTGTGAAATTTTATATCATCCAGGAAAAGCCAATGTTGTGGCTGATGCTTTGAGCAGGAAGTCTTTAGGGAGCTTAGCCCATGTCCAAGTGAGTAGAAGAGCTTTGGGCACTCGACTTGATTTCAGTACTGTTTTTCATCCTCAAATAGATGGGCAGTCCGAGAGAACTATCCAAACTCTAGAAAATATGCTGAGGATGTGTATTCTGGATTTGGAGGAAATTGAGATAAGCACTTGCCATTGATATAGTTTACCTACAACAATAGTTATTACTCAACTATTCAGATGTCTCACTATGAAGCTTTGTATGGTAGGAGGTATAGGTCCCCTTTGTGTTGGAATGAAGTGGGAGAGAGGCATATAGAAGGGCCTGAATTGATTCAGTATACAGCCGAGAAGGTTCCACTCATAAAGGAAAGATTAAAGACAGCCTTTAGTCGGCAAAAGAGTTATGCAGACCCAAGGAGGAAAGACCTTCAGTTTGTGATTGGAGACTTAATGTTCTTTAAGGTCTCACCTATAAAAGGATTCTTAAGGTTTGGCAAGAAAGACAAGTTATCTCCAAGGTATATTGGACCATTTGAGATCTTGGATAAAGTTGGAAAGGTTTCATATAGGTTAGCCTTGCCACCAAATTTGGACAGTGTGCATCCAGTTTTCCATGTGTCAATGCTTCGAAAATATATGGCAGATTCTTCTCATGTATTGCAAGCTCAAGCAGTAGATCTTCAGCAAGACTTGACTTATGAAGAGGTTCCTGTGGCAATTGTTGATAAGTTGTTCAAAAAGTTAAGGAACAAAGAGATAGAAATGATTAAGGTCTTATGGAAGAATCAAGTAATGGAAGAGTGCACTTGGGAAAGTGAGCTAGCTATGCGAGCTAGATATCCCCACCTGTTTCAACATTAAGTGAATTCTTAAATTCGAGGACGAATTTAATTAAGGGGGAAAGAATGTAATACCTGTGTAATTTTTATTTTTATTTTATTTTTGTTATGAATGTTTGTTGTGACCAAATTGATATTTTGAAAATCTTAGAAATTGTGTTTGGATAAGATTTCTGTGAGTCAGTGTTGTGATTTCACAGAATATGTGGATAAGTGTGCGTATATATATATATATATATTAGATTTATATTTTATTTTAAGTCTGTTGGCAGTTATAGAATTAAGGAGAATGGAAATTATATTTCGATTGCGAGATGGTCTAGTGCGAGTTGGCAAGGAGGTTTCTCAGCTCGACAGAATAGGGAGTGCGAATTTGGTGAAGAGGATTTGGCGAAGAGGCCTTTGCCGAGGTGGCATTTGGCGAAGTGGCATTTGGCGAAGTGACATTTGGCGAAGAGGATTAGGCAAAGAGGATTTGGCGAAGAGGATTTACCGAGGTGGCATTTGGCGAAGAGGATTTAGCGGAGTGGCCTTTGTCAGGGTGGCATTTGGCAAAGTGGGAATTCAGCGAAGTGAGATTGCCAAAGTGGTGAAGTGGGTTTTAGTGAGGCAGTGGCCTATTTAATGGAGAGGCATTAGCTTTTCTTTTCACGATAATTTCTTTCTTCTTCATTTCTTCTCCAATCAGTTTCATTTGTTTTTTAGTGCATTAATACTCAGAGTTAATGTATTAAATTATTATATTCTCTCATTTAAGAAGGTTTCGGTCATCATTCCAAAGTTAAGATTATTCAAGGACTTATTTTTGGGGAAATAAGGTAATTTTATCCAAACTTCTTTTTCTTTTAGATTAAGATTTTTGGTAATTAGAATAATTATTATGAGTTATATAGAACCTGTTATGAGCAATTAAGACTATTAATTGTGGTTGAGGTGGAAGATACGAAAATCTATGAAAATGGATGAATAGTAATATGAATAGTAACCACGATCATAAATTCCAATTTTCTTAAGAGATAAATTAAATTGATGATTTGGAAACAATAATAGTGACTATAAGATGGTTAAAATTTTAAGGAACCATGTTATATATTATTAATTAAGGAAACCCTAATTTATAAAATTTAGGGATTTGTTTAGGTTTGGGCAGTTCGAGGATTTGATGAGGCTAATTAATTAATCAAATGTTGATCTGTATTATCGAAAGTATTCTCCTTATGAGATAAACTATTAAATATTCATGTATATACTTTATGATATGAATCCTTATTAGATTACCTTCTTCATGTAAACATTTAATGTGTAAATGACTTGGTCACCTTCTTGAGCCAAGATCATGAACAAACCTTTGATATATATGATATATGGTCTCTTGACCAAAGCTGTTTTTTTGTGAACCTCTTATTATGATGACCTATGATATGCATAAGTATAGAACGGTTTTCCCAATGAGAGTAAATTCATTGGTCTATGTGCACAATGGGAGCTCAGCTGATAGGGTTTTTATCAGTGTTCTACCTAGAGGGGGCCATGAGCTCTAGGCACATACCCGCGCAAACATATGTGCACGTTAAAGTAGCAAGGCTACTGATACGTATGATATGATATCAGTTCTATCCTATATGTGATTTGATAATGCCATCCTTTGCAGGCATTCTTATGTTCCAAATGAGAACCACGATCTAATTTATGATATGATTTTGATAGTGCTATTTGTTTTAAGCACTCACATTCTTCTTCAAGAATAAGCTTATGATTCTTTTATGCCCAGTATATGTATATATTTATATCATGATTTGACACCCAGATTCTTGATTTACTTGACGCATTTTGTAGTTCATATCTTATTCAGTTGAAGGCTCATTCCTCTTTTTGTGGATTTCAAGTGCTAGTGTAGCTCGAGAGAGAGCTAATCCAGAGGATAGAGCTTCTTAATTTCTTCTCCACAAGAAGCTTGGATATAATTATGCCGAATACTATTTTTGTTATGTATATATAAATTTTCTATTGAGAAGTACTATCTTAGAGCTTCGTAGATAGATATGAATGGATGATTTTGTTGCCATAAATGGCATTTGTAGTTTCTCCTTTATTCCATATTGATGTTAGAATTATTGTCTTTTGATCGGTAGGGAACAAGTGGAGATGTTATGATTAAAGATGATAAATTATAAGATATGATGTTTGCGTTCAATAAGTGTATACTATTATGTATGAGATAGGTTTAGTTAAGGGTTCTACGAGTTTATGGTGGCCTTATGCCTACC
>CANXYC010948593.1:0-14058 GCA_948193065.1 Aleurites moluccanus
AAACTAATTCTTAAATAATTAAAATAAGGCCATTTTCAAGTCTTTAAATTATTTTCTCCTTTTAAATATGATATTTATTCCATAAAATTTCCGTCGGGCGAAAAATGACCATTTTGCCCCCAGTTCATCAAAAACTCAAAATTTGCCAATTAAGTCCTAGCAGCCTTTAAACCATTTCTATGCCTAGAACTAATTCAAATAACACGCATAAATACCAATTTCATGCATAAAAATATATATAAACATAACAATATAAAGAAATTAAAAATCTCCCCCCGAAGATCTCTATATAGATTTGGTTCAGGCTAAACTGAGGTGTTACAATACAAAAGGCAAAAGAACAGCAGGGATGGGAATGGAAGAAGGGATGATGACCAAGAAGGAAGTGATTTTAAACTGAAGGTGAATATCCCTTACTTCAATGGCAATTTAGGGATAGAAGAATTCCTAGACTGGATTGCTGATATCAACAGATTCTTTTATTATATGGATACACATTTAGAGAAGTGAGTCAGGTTGGTAGCCTGTAGGCTGAAGGGAGGCACTTCTGCTCGGTGGGAAAGGCTACAAAATAGGAGAGAAAGGGAAGGGAAGGAGTAAATTTATACTTCCAGCAATACCAGCGTTTCTAATAGAGAAGTAAGTCAGTCTATGAATACACGGTTGATTTTATGAGATTAGTTGAAGGAACAATCTGTTAAAAACAGAGGGATAACAAATGGCAAGGTATCTGAATGGGTTGAGGCCATTCATAAGGGATAAAATTGGGGTTCAGGTTCTAAAGAGTTTATCAGAAGCAAAGAACATGGCCCTAAAGGCATAATTGATACAGCAAGAAAGAAGCATTAGAGGATTCGAAAATTACAGGGTTGCTAAGGGAGGTGAAGAAACAAAATCTGTAGTTCAGGAAGCTAACCCCCGCTATGATCATCCCAACAGTACCAATCGCAATAATATTGATCGGTACTAAGAGGAAAGGGTTGTAAGAAAAAGATAGACCACTGAAGGGAAAGAGAATGAGGTCCATAAACCAGTAAATCCCTATGTTAGACCAAATGTAGAGAAGTGTTTCAGATGCAATAATCCTGGACATAGGTCCAATGAATGCCCTTAAAGAAAGATAGTAAATGTCGTTGATAGAGAAGATGAAGATGGATAATGAATTTACTGTGAAGTAGATGGAGATGGTGATGAATACGAAGAAGAAGGAGACTTTGGATAGGCTTATATAGTGAGAAGGATGATGTTGACTCCAAAACAGAAGGACCAGATATAACGCCACCAGTTGTTTCGATCCAGGTGCACCATTTTCAATAATATTTTTGCTATTGTTATTGATAGTGGTAGCTGTGAAAATATAATTGGGAGAGAAACTATGGAGAGGTTAGGGTTGCCAATAGAAAAACATCCAAATCCTTACACTTTGGGGTGGATTAAATCTAATGTTGATAGGATAGAGGTAACTATGAGTTGCAAAATCTCATTTTCTATTAATAAGTATAAGGATGAGGTGTACTGTGATGTAGTAGATATGGAAGTATGTCATTTACTATATGGTAGGCAATAGCAATTTGATGTGGATACGCAACACTCAAGCAGGAGCAATCAATATAGTTTAGAAAAGGATGGTGTTAAATACACCTTGCTTCCATTAAAGACCAAAGCTGCTAAGCCCAAATAGTCCACTTTCCTTATAGTGACCATCAGGTTTGGTGAAGAGGTAAAAGGAACAAGACAAGTTCATGCTTTAATTTTGAAGCAGATTTGTGTTATGGAGGCTAAAATGAAAGTGGAGGAGTAGATCGAGGCAATCAAACCCTTACTTAAGAGTTCAAAGATCTAATACCAGATGAGATGCCAGATGGACTACCTCCCATAAGGGACATCCAACATCACATTGACTTGATTCCTGATGCAAGCCTACCTAATCTACCCCATTATGGAATGAGTCCTAAAGAGAGTGAGATCCTAAGGGAGAAGGTAAAAGAGTTGCTAAAGAAGGGATACATTCAAGAGAGCATGAGCCCATGTGCAGTACCTGCCTTATTAACTCCAAAGAAAGATGGGAGTTGGAGGATGTGCATAGATAGTCGGGCTATAAACAAAATTACAGTGGGCTATAAATTTTTAATCCTCAAATTGGATGACATGTTAAATAGATTCCATGGAGGAAGGTGGTTTTCCAAACTGGATTTGAAGAATGGATACCATCGGATTCGAATTAGGCCCAGGGATGAATGGAAGACTGCATTCAAGACTAAAGATAGATTGTACGAATGGTTGGTCATACCATTCAGATTGTCAAATGCTCCTAGTACTTTCATGCGCTTGATGAACCAGGTATTAAAACCTTTCATTGGCAAGTTTTTTATTATGTATTTTGATGATATCCTCATCTACAATAAGGGTGAAGATGAACATATGTTGCATTTGAGGAGGGTTCTAACAGCCTTACATGAACATAAGCTATATGTTAACCTCAAGAAATGCAGTTTTCTCACCAACAAATTGATGTTCTTGGGATATGTTATGAGTGCTGAAGGAATTCATGTGGATGAGACCAAGATCCAAGCAATTAAAGATTGGCTAACCCTTAAAAATTTCTCTAAGCTGCGAAGCTTCCGTGGATTGGCCACCTTTTATAAATGATTCATCCGAAATTTCAGCACAGTTGCAGCCTACAATGACTGAGTGTTTGAAATAAAGGAAGTTTCATTAGGGAGAAGAAGCATAAAATAATTTTACAATTTTGAAAGATAAGTTTTATATAGTATCAGTATTAGCATTGCTAGATTTTGAAAAGCTATTTGAAGTGGATTGTGATGCTAGTGGAGTTGGAATAGGTGTTATTTTATCCCAAGAAAGAAGACCAATAGCTTTCTTCAGTGAGAAGCTCAGTGATGTTAGAAGGAAATGGAACACCTATGACAAAGAGTTCTACTCAATTGTGCATGCCTTGAAAACATGGGAGCACTATTTAGTAAGAAAGGAGTTCATTTTATACTTTGACCATGAGGCTTTTAAGTATTTGAACAGCTAGAAGAGGATTAACAAAGATATGCATGCTAGGTGGTGCCAATTCCTGCAGAAGTTTCCATTTAGATTGAGTAGAAGGGCAGCATTGTTGATCACCTTAGGCAGTGAGGTAGTTGGGCTTGAAGTACTAAAAGAGGCATATGAAACGAATGCAAATTTTAAGGAGATTTGGTAGCAATGTTCACTTGGTCAACCTATCCATGACTTATTTAATGCATGGGAATCAACACTTCATTCCCAGAACCTCATTGAGAGAAAAGGTGATCCAAGATTTGCATGGAGGAGGTCTAGTTGGACACCTAGGCAGAGACAAAACAGTAGCCATTATGGAGGAGAGATTCCATTGGCCACACATCAATAGGGATATAACAAAGTATGTGCAGAGATGCTATGTCTACCAGACTACTAAGGGTCAGTCCAAGAATACTAAGCTTTATACACCATTGCATGTACTTGATAATATTTAGAAAGGCTTGTCCACAGATTTTGTCCTTAGATTATCTCATACACAAAGAGGCGTGGATTCTGTTTTTGTTGCGGTTGACAGGTTTTCCAAGATGGCACACTTTATCCTTTGCAGAAAAACATTAGATGTAGTCGATATAGCCAAGCTTTTTTTCAAAGAAGTGGTTTGTCTTCATAGTGTGCCTAAAATCATTACTTCTGATAGAGACTGTAAGTTCTAGGGTCATTTTTAGAGATCCTTATGGAAGATGTTTAATTTCACCTTGAACTTCAACAACATAGCCCATCCACAAACTGATGGTCAAATAAAAATGGTTAATCGATTGTTAGGAAATTTGATTCGCAATATCTGTGGAGATAAGTCCAAGTAGTGGGATATGACAATGCCTCAAGCTGAATTCACATTCAACAATGTTGTGCATTCTACAACTGATCATTCTCTTTTTTCGTTTATACCAAGGTGCCTCAGGTCACTTTGGATTTAATTTAGCTGTCAAGGGAAGACAAAAAAATGTCCAAACAACTCACATGGCAGAACATATGATAGAAGTGCACAAAGAAGTGAAACAAAAGCTTGAAGCGACTAACAAGAAATACAAACATGTTGCAAACAAGCACAGGAAAAAGCATAATTTTGAGGTTAGGGATGCAGTCATGGTTTACCTACGTAGAGAAAGATTTCTTATGGGTATCTATAGCAAGCTGCAGCCAAGGAAATATGGACCTTACATAATTAGTAAGAAGATAAATGACAATGCATATGTGGTGGACCTTCCTAACAGTATGGTCATCTCTCATACATTCAATATTGTTGATTTGTCTCCACATTTTCCATCCGATGAACCATTGTATCCTTGGCTTCCCCCTAACTCAAGGTCGAGTTTTTTCCAAGTGGAGGAAACTAGCCTTGAGTTTCTAGATCATTTGGATAAACAAAAATCCAAACCAGAGTCTAAATAGTTTCCTTTTATAGGCAGGCGAAAAAATGGTCCTAACTTTTTGATCTGGACAAGTCAAGTGCCCATAATTTATCAATAAATATTGATTTTTGAGTCCAAAAATATCTCACCTCGTTTAGTTCGGATGATCCCATTTTCATCTCTAAAGTCATCTGTTAAGTTTTCAACGAGCTATTTTTTATTTCAGACTTATTTTTATTATTTTTAAATTTATTTTTTAAAATTTTCTTTTTCAATGTTTAATACTGTATTTAAGCCTCTTATGTATTATTTAAAGGCAGCTTTTTAATTATTAAAAATTTAGAAACCCTAAAATTTCTATGTTTTACTTTAAATGCTTATTACGCTGCGTTAAATTATTATCGGTGGATGTTTGGGTTGTTTGGTTGATATGGAGAAATGTGAGGTAGCGAGTCAACATTAGAACCTTCTACTTATGGGTTGCGTTTATGAACTAGAAATAAATCTCCAAAATTTTGTTCTTTATTGCTTCAGATTTGGAGATTATGATACTGTGAGGAGTAAAATTCTATTTTGGAAGTGACTTGAAAATCGCGAATCAGTAATCCACTGATCCTAAGGAATTTCAAGTAGTTATGCATAGCATTATGTTTTGCAAGTGTGAGTTAAATGAGAAATATCTTGAGCACTCAAACATGAAATTGACCAATCGTTGTACAAAAACATAACATAAGCAACTATATGAGTGAGTGGTATAGAAAATTTAAAAGTGAATAAAGGGTATTTTAATTTTTTTATAGACATTTAATGATAAAAATGAATAAAATGACTAAATAATCTGACGAAATAAAATTTAAAAATATAATCATGTATTTTTTAAAATATAAGGACTATTTCGTTATTTAGGCCAAAATCTAAGGATTAAATTATATATTCTAAGAGCATTTTCTTCTTTACTCATTTTGATTATTATTTTTTATGTAGTTTCTATTCCTTCATTTAATCAAGCTTCCTTTCTTGCAAAATGAGCTAAAAAGCCAAAAAAAAAAATAAAATAAAATAAAATAAAATTGAAAACCATAATATTATTTTTTTCCATATAGCAAACAAATTGCAAAGCTTGGGATTCCTACAAAGAGGGCGTACAACATCAACTATTTAATTATTCAAGTCAAAAATTTATAATTCTTTTTTTCAAAGTTACAAATAAATTTTTAAATTATATCATTTTACTCATTTAAACTTTTTTTTATTATTTAAGTCTCTAAATATTTTAATTTGATTCAAATAAGTTCAATTTAAATGAAAAATTTAAATTTCTATTTAAATTTAATCTATTTAAATAAATTAAATAAATTTATAGATTTATTTGTACTTTTATTTTTATTCAATTTAACCAATCTATTTTATTATTTATTGTTTTATAAATTTTTCATTGTACAAATATTTTTTATCTATTTTAATTTAATAAATAAAAAATTATATTTTATATTTTATTTATTTTTTAGTAATAAATTGTATAATGGATAATTTTTCCTCATCGTATTAAATTCATATTTCTATTTTAATTAAATTTTCAAATAAAAAAAATATTTCATTAATGGTATAATTTTAATAATTAAATCTAAATCAATAAGAAAAATAAGCAAATTCATATATCAACTAGATTAATATTTGAAATTAATTTCATTTTATTTATAACAAATATTAAATTAATTTTTTTAAATTATATGATATTTGATAATAAAAAAAATAAAAATTCATTTATTAAAGGATTAATTAATTTCATGTCCCTATATTTTTCTAAATTATATTAAATTATTTTTGTATTTCTAAAATTTTATTAAAATATCTCTATATTTTATTTCATTAAAAAATAGATCATTTTATTAAAAAATTTATTAAATTAATATAACAAATTTATAATACTATTTATTTTCATTTTAATTTTCACACCATCGCTTTAATTTTACTGACTTGCTAACCCACGTGCACCACCACCACTATTTCTCTATGGTCACCACTATGCGCCTCTCCTCAACCGCCGCATCTTCTCCACGGTCACCACCACTATTTCTCCACGGTCACCACCACTATTTCTCCACGGTCACCACTATGTTTATTTGCATGAACCAACAAAACAATAGGAGCAATATTTAAGACAAGGATAAAAGAAACCAGGTCTAAAATGGAAAACAAGAGAAACCCAAATAATCGTCTAAAATTGAAAATCCATAAAGAAAACTTTTTCACAAGGTAAAAATCAAACCCAGAAACCAAAAACAAAACATTAAAAAACCACAAAAGCTGCAAAACCCAGATGCAAGAGAACAATCAACTAAACAAGAGAATACCCAAAAAGGAAAAAAGGAAGAGAATTTCCAAACGAGAGTTAAGAAAGTCCAAATGGATCATTTAATCAAATGAAAAAAAGAACATACAGTAGGGAACTTGTTACTAGTATAACAAATAAGCATGGAATTTGTGAATTGGAACTTGTTACTAGTATACCAAAACCGCAAAACACATTTTGTGAATTGGAAATTCCTCCTTTGAAGCTTTTTGATGGGTAGCTATGGAATTTGTGCGAAATCTTTGACTCCGCCCCTGAATCTAACAATCACAACTCCAATGCCAAGAATTTAATCTCTCTCGAATTTGGTGTCGCGCCTACTCAGGGCTCCATTGATATTCATTTAACCGTGCTTCAACTCCTTTACACCGACGATTTCAGCACCGCAATCAACTCCACCACCACCACAGCAATCAGCTGAGGTTCCAACAAACAGTTATCACACTTACTCTCCACCGCCACCATTAAAGCTTCAATTCTGTTAAATTATTGAACATTACCTCAAGCTTGTCAATAAGCATCACATCTGGGTTGCCGTTTTGCTGAGAATTTACAAGAAAGAGGAGACAGAGAAGGAAAAATAGAGGAGTAAAGGTATGACCCAGATGGCGTTGCTTCATTTTCTTGAAAAAAACATCAGAGAGGAAATTAGGGAAAAAGATTTTAGAGAAAAGTACAGGGTACATACAGAATGAGTGAGAAAAATTAAAGAAAATGAAAACGGGGCTTTTAGGGTTTATATGCAGATGAAGATAGACATAAAAAAAGGTGAATGCTTTTTGGAAGGAGGGATGGTGGTGATTGGCAGAGGTAAATAGAGAGAGGGAAATTAGGAACCAAAAGAGAAGCCATCATTAAAGGAGAATTATAATTTCTATATGGGAGATGAAAGAGAGAGATAAAGAAATTGAAGTGGGTTATTTTTATATTTTTTAGAATTCGTCATGAAATTAGAGTTAGAATTAGAATTGAAATTGAAATTCTTAATTTTAATATTTGACAGCAATTTAGAATTAGAATTGAAATTCTAACTATACTTTCATGAAATTGTAATATAACTAAAAGACCAATTCCACAATTTCATTCTCAACTCATAAAAATTATAATTTTATAATTACCACTACAATCCACTATTTCACCGCAACCCCAGCACTACCGTCACCTCCACTTCAGCGTCACCGCCATCATCGGTGACGGTGGTCGGCCACTTCCACCAATGGTGGTCCGCCACTTCCAGCAACGGTAGCTTGCTTGACAGTCTTCGTTAGCGATAATGGCTTGCCGGACCATTACCACCGGCGACGATGACTCGCCGAACAGTCATCGTTGGCGATCCACCACCACCCACACCGCTATTGTCGGTAGTCCACCATCACTTTCAATTTCACCGTCACTTTCATCGTCACCAATTTTTTATTTAATTTCAATTTCAATTTCAATTTTAATTTTTTATGTAAAACAAATGGTAGAATTACAATTTCAATAGAATTTTAATTTCAAAGAATTAAAATTGAAATTGAAATTCTCAATTCTAATTCTAATTCTAATTCTTTGTCTCCAAACATACTCTTTAAGGAAAGTTAAATATAAAGAGAGAGAGAGAGAGGCGGAGAAAACAAGAGAAGAAGAAGAAGGCGTTCGTATGATGGAAAAAGAGAATTGGCTACTTTGAATATTAAAGTAAATATTTTAGCTAAAATATAATTTTTTAATTTTGTATTAATGAAAAAGTTGATGGAAGGATTCTATTGTTCAATAGAAATAAAATGTATGAATATTTTAATATAATTTTAAAAATATAAAAATAATTTAATATAATTTAAAAAATATAGAAATGTGAGAATAATTAAATCTTTATTAAAGTATAAAATATATTGTTTTGAAAGATTTTGAAATTTTATATAAAATATAAGGTATATACTTTAAATATGTTTATTTATTAAATTAAAATGTAAAATATAATTTATTTATTCATTAAATTAAAAATAGATAAAAATTATATTATATTATAAAAAATTTATAAATAAATAAATAATAAAATAAATAAAATTAAATTGAAAAAAGAAGAAGATAAAGATATAAATAAACCTCTAAAATTTTTAATTTGACTTAAATATATTTAATTTGGATAGAAATTTAACATTTTCATCAAAATATTTAAATAAAATTAAAAAGTTCATGACATATTTGAATCATAAAAAAAAAATTGTCTAAATGAGCACAGTAATATAATTTAGGAATTTAATAGTACATTTGCCTTTTTTTAAATAATCATCTAAATGAAAATTATTAAAGTTCATAGGTTTGTATTCCCAATATACCCTTTAAATATGATTGCATGACAAGTGGTTCAATATTAATATATCAGTTAATACTCATACACAAATAAATAAGTTAGTATCTCATTGGAACTGAAACAAAAATCATTAATAGTTTAATAACAGAGTTTGAATACAAGTTTCAAAATTTAATATGATTTTATATTAAACTTTAGAGATCCATAAAATGGATAAATATTTTAATTTATCTATATAAAATTAATTGATTTATATTAAATTTAATATTTATTTATTTATTAATTTTTTAAAATTTAAAATTTAATTATTTATAAATTATTTATATATTTTATCATTATTCATCATGTGATATTTTTTTTTTTTTAAACCCTCTAGTGATTTTTCAAACAACAGTTTGTTTGTTTTCGTCTGTTTTTTTCTTTTAACTTTCTTGAATGATTCTTTTTCTTTAGCTCATTTTCAAGGTCCATGGAAAAATAAATGTATGCAAAGACAACAAATAATAATAAAAAAAGAAATACACTGAAATAATTAATATGCTTTACATATTAAATATGATGTGAAACATTAAATATGCGTTATTCGGAAAATGTTGATTGATTGGTCCCAATTTTATTTATTGATTCCTTCTCTCTCTTTCATTCCTTGTTTTTTTCTTCCCTCATTTTCCTTGCAAAGTTTGCCAACTGAAAAAACCCATCCAATAGGGACATTTTGAGAGGGACACACTAAGCTACAATTGAATATTATTGTAGCAATGAATGAGAGATGTGACTAAAACAAATACAATTTGTACAAGTGAAAGAGTATTGCTTCTTGTTGAATCTCCAGTAGCCAAACTTGCTAGCCATGAACTTGCCAGTTCTGCCTCTTGTACTGCTGCTCCGGCAGCCTCTGATGCCCCTGACTCTATCGATCCTCCTTCGTCTGCCCTTGTTGTCTTCGGAGATGAATCCCTTGCAGATTTTAGACTGTTGACATAAAAAAAAATATATCTAATTATTATTAATAATTCAGAATCCTATGTAACCAACTAAATCCACTGAAAACTTAAAAAAAAAAAAAAAAAAATTACTGCATATTGATATTAGCATGAATTTAACTTTTTACCTTGACAAATTAGGACAAAATGTGATAGTATAATCAGCACCAGTACAGGTAAAAGTACTGGAAGCATCATCAAAGGCATAGCTATACGATTTTGGACACGCGCTTTTAAACATCTCCGAATACGTGGAAGGTTTACAAGTCGACGGTGAATTATACGCGCCGCTACAACAGTACTCTGGATTCCCAAACGCATCACAAGCGCTCCGGCAAGCTCCGCCGCCTTCAACTCTAAGTTCATTCGGACACTTCCTATTAAGATCCGTCACGCATCCCGTCGACGAGCACTGGCCGGAGCCTCCATTTACTTCGACAAACATCGGCAAATTATAGCCATCGACGAGGCTAACGTCGTAGAAATCTTGTGAACCAGAGCCGAGTGTGAATTCAGCTAAAGTGGCCGGCGGTGTAGCAGTATTACCGTTGCACTCGAGTTGGCTGGAACCACAGTCGGCGGTGGAGCAAGAACCATGGCCGGAATTGTCGAAATTGCAGCAGGTTCGGCCCCAGAAACGACCGGACCAACCGGTCGGAGCTTGAAAAGAGCGAGAGCTGCCCTTGGGAAGTTCAAAGCCAGTTGTGTCTAATTTTGGACTGCCAAAAATTCCAGGCCATACTGTGTAATCGCATTTGTTAACAAGTGTGAATTTAGCACTTGAAGCACCTGAAAAATACATAATATATTTAATTTAATTTTAAAATTTCAACTAATTTTAGTTTTCAACTATAAAATTGAGAGTTATTGGCCAAAATATTTTTAAAATCACAGAGTTAATTGATAATAAAATAAGCAAATTCACCTTTGAAAATGGAGAGAATAGTAAAGGTCAGCAATATACTACAAGAATAGAAGAATGAACCCATCTTCAAGAATTACTCTGTTTTTTTTTTCAAGACTCTGTTTTTATTTTCTAACTAATGAAACAGAGAATGGTGTTGGTGATACATTTCTTGATATTGTTTGAAGAAGAAGAGATGATCAAAGAATGAGGAAGTAGAAGAATAAGTACAGATAGCAAGAAAAGAAGAGAAATGACCACCCATAAAAGTTAGCAAGACAATTTTCAAGAGTACAACTCTCCACCCTCTCTCTTTCTCTCTCTCTCTTTCTCTCTGTCTTTTTTTCTGAAAGAGGGAGTGGATGGAAGGAGGCTAGCTAAGGGAGTAGTGGTGGCGGTGGAGAATGTCAATGATCAGCTATATAACTCCTCTATTTATAAAGATAAAGTTAATGATATTATTAATAATAGTAAGAATAACAAAAGTAAAAAACAGAGGACACAAACAAAAACAGAGCACCCCACCTCGCTCTAATGTCAGCCTGTGAGAGTGAATGTCTGTCATGTATCATAAGGGTCCCTCACCTGACACATACCAAATCAATTTTGGCATTTAGGAAATCACTAGGAAAATCTGCTCTCTCTCTCTTCTGGAAAAAAAATTTCTTTTTTTCTTTTTTCCTTATTCAATGATATTATGCTAAAAAATTCAAGTGGAAATCCCCATTTAATGAATTTTAGTATATACCCAAAAACAAAACAAGTATTTGCTCGTAGAGGAGAGGTTGGCAGTTCAAATTCAAACTCTCATAACCCTATTTCTTTATATATATACTTGCAGTAGATATATACATTAATAAAATTAGATAAAAAATATTAAAAAAAAAATAAAAAAAAATATATTAATTAAAATATCTAATCACGGATTAGATATATAAAATAAATTTTTATATATAATACAGATAAAAATTATATATATATATATATATATATATATATATTTTAAAATAATTTATATATAATTAAAATAAAAATACATATATGTAAATTCATTAATTATCCTACAATTTCTCATATATATAATTTTTCTAAGAATATGAACCTAATGAGTTATGTGCCATTTATCATTATATCACTGAGAAATGTCCGTCATTGCAAATATTAATATAATAATATAAAACTCTTTTCTTATGATCTTGGCCGGTTGTAAACAAACTCTTGTACATCAGCTGCACCAGCATTTTTCCATGCTTAAACGACATCGTTTTCTGCATGACCGACCTTGGATGAACATAAAAAAAATTAGATAAATAAAAAAAATAAAATAAAATAGGTGCTGGATATTATTTTGGCATGAAATTCATCAGCCGTCTTTTTGTGCTGAATACATTGTTGGTTCGGAAGGACAAATATATATATATATATTTCACAGCATGATATTTATTTGGATAGCACAAAATATTCTTTTTATTTCTTATTTATTTTAAATATTAAAATTTCATTCATGTAAATCATGTACTATCAATATATTAAAATTATGTTTCATCTAACTATTCGTAATGAATGATGCTGAATTATGACCTAAGAGACCCGTATCCCCAATCCTATATATATATATATTTAAGATTTTATTGTTGTTAAGAGAAATAAAATCTTAAGTTTTAATATATAATTAAATTATTTTCTTCAAAATAATAATATATGAATTATTAATTTTAAATGTTAATATATGAAATAGTCTAAAAAAAAAATAAATTAATATTTTTTTTTATATATTTTTAAAGACTAAAAGGCTATCTATCTATTTATTAAAATTTAATAAATATGAGTCAAAACTACTAAATATTAAGTCGATGTATTAATAAAAAAATAAAAAATTACTCTCCATTTATTTTAAAAAGAAAATGATAATAATAGTTAGTTTTAGTATATTAAAGCATTAATTCATATAAAAAGTAGATACATGTTTTTTCTCTTAAAATTTACTAAGTAACTTTTTACAATTGTTCTAGAGGATGCATATAATTAATAATTGAATAATACTTAAAATGACAAAAAAAAAAATCATCATATTCTTCAAGTGTTGAGGTGTAGACAATATAAAGTGACCAAAACAAATCAAATACACTAAAAAGTTTCCATCTAAAAAGGTTGTTACTTAACTCAAATGGAAGTCTGAGTCTTTTTGTGTTCATTTTCTCATTTACTAATGCCATGATTGACCCTGTTTTTATTACTATTATTGCGTCTGATGCTATCATTATTGACCTAATCATAATAGTGTCGGCTTGGATTTTAAATTTTCACCATCCCTATTTTATTTTCCTGGATCCGCTACTCTTAGTTATTGCTTATAATTATTAATTGATAGCTGATAACTGATAATTATTAGTTGATAGTTAATTTTTATTAAGCATTTGATAAAATTATTATTAATTATTATTGTTGATATATTTAATGACCATTATTGATAAATTTAGTATTTATCTTTTATTTAAATATTTTTTAATAAAATAATTTAATTTTTTATTTAAATAAATAGAAATTGTTTCAAAAGTTTCAAATTGAAACTTTTGAAAATAATAATTGTGTTTAACTATTAATAACTAGTAGCTATCACTAGAACTGAAGTTGCTTTTTTCAAGATGTTGGCCTTTTGTAAATGCTCCATTGGTAATTTTACTAATAGATAAATGTTGGTTAAATTTTAAAGAAATAATGAGTGGGAGCAGGCGATAAATGCACTCATTCGAACAACCTTCTTTAAGAAGGATGCATTACACTATAAAGATATGTTGAATAAGGTGAAAATGAATTAGAAGATGGTATGGATATCCGATGAGGCCTAGGATAGGTGACACAAACATTGGGCTTCTCCAAAATTTAGGAGGCTTTCTAAATAAAGCAGCCATAAAAAATGTTGGAGACTGAAGGTTCAGGAGCTGGTCCATCCAGACATACTGGTGGATCGTTATCCCATGCACAAAGCACAAGGAACAGTTGGTAATATTTACATCAATAATACTATTTAATTTTAATGTCTAAATTTATATATATATATATATATATATATATATATATATATATATATATATATATAT